>ML120460.1:87947-358326 GCA_003788595.2 Choiromyces venosus 120613-1
CAGATCGCAAAAACGCCCATAATCCTGAAAGTATTCTGGATTGGTTCAGTCATTATGAAAAAGTCTGCAATACATATGGTATTCAGTCAAGAGATTGATATAATTTCGATGAAACAGGCTTCCGGATTGGAATAGGGTGAGATCAGTGGATAATCACCTGAGATCCTACTAGACAGGTCTATTTAGGCAGTTCTACAAACTGTGAATTGGTTACAGTTTGTGAAACTATCAGTGCAGATGGTCATGTTTTACCACCTATGATAATTATATCTGTATTACAAACCCAGCATGGTTTGTAATGGTTTCACATGACATACAATTGTATGTCATAGTATTTCATTTGTTAAAAGTTTTTCACATGACTCAGTTGAGCCATACGATGATATGTTTTTACACTATGACTCAGGTACGAGTCATAGGGTTTCACATGACTCACAGTTGTGAGTCATAGTTGTTTATGTTTGAATCTGATTGGTATGTTGAGCATTGACTCATAGGTACGCCTATGAGTCATAAGGATTAAGAGGCATGACTTCGTTTATACGAGTCATGAGGTTTCGCACATGACCCCTTTAAGGTCATGGGACTTTCGCGCATGACCAAGTATGGTCATGAGGTTATATGTTACGCGAGTGCATGAGTCACAGTTGTGACTCATTTGATTTGTAAGCGGGTTGCTGGAAGAACTATATAAGGAGGTCAGTAGGACCTGATAGTTAGTTCTTCATGCAACCACCTAAGTTATTTCCTATCTTATAAGTTATCAATAAAACACCTTTACGCTCTTTACAAACAGAAACAACCAACACGAAGAAGAGACAAAATGAATACTAGTTAATGCTATAAGGACTTAGTATTGACAATGGCCAATATCTAAGACATAGCGTAGAAAGAACTAGTATTAGAATTCTCGAAGGAAAGAGAATACAATAGGAGATAGGTAAGTACTATCCCTATAAGAAAACTAACAATAGTGTCGTTACCTGTTGCGAGATATAAGAAAGGAGAGATCATATAGTGGATCGTAACAATCTGGTGTAATTCATCAAGAGCACTGGTATACCGAGACAAAAATACCTGATGACTACTTTCTTTCTGTCTCTGATACTGGGTACTCAAACGATCATCTATGTATAAAGTGGCTTGGTCATTTTGATCTCTATTCAGCATGACGACAAATTGGTGCCTATCGATTACTTCTGCTGGACAGTTATGGCTCACATTGCACAAGAGAATTTATTGAGTACTGCGACAATGCTAAAATCATACCCTTCCGCCTACCTCCCCACTCCAGCCATTTGCTACAACCCCTCGATGTGGTTGTTTTCCAGCCATACAAGCACTACCACAGCCAGGCTGTAGAGGCTGCCACTCGCACTGGATGCACAGACTTCGATAAAGTGGAGTTCCTCACAGCAATTGACTCTATACAGCGGCAGACCTTTAAACCAATGACAATTTGTTCTGCTTTCCATGCTACTGGCCTCGTACCATATAATCCAAGTGTGGTTCTTGCCTGGTTGCGCGAAGCTCAAGAGTCAACATCCCCGCTCACTCCACCATCCCACTCTACATTAATTCAACCATCGGTTTAGGTTCAGGCTCAGGCTCAGACTCTGCTTACTACTTATTCCCTAAAGCAACAAGGAGATGATCTACAGCAATTAGCTACCAATCTGAATCTATCACCAATATTTCAAGAAAACCTCAAGCTTGTTTTAAAAGGTGGAATGGTGCAAGCAATTTCTGGGAAACAGGCAGTTGCGGACTTGGGAAATTCAAAGGCAGCAGAGAAGGCACAGGCAGTAAGGCAAAAGTCTCGGTGAACAGTTCAGAAGGGTAGAGTTCTTTATGCCCATCAAGCATGAAATATAGTCCAGCAGAAAGAAGCAGTTGAACTACAGAAAGCTGAAATAGCCCTTCACTGTACCCAATCTGCGATGACAAAGGCACAAAGCGCTGAGCGCAAACCACTTTTGATGGAAGTGAAGGAATTTTGGAAGAAGATGGGTACTTTACGCACTTTGAGGAAGAAGCTCATGAGGGCCTTATGTGTTGAGGTCCGGAAGGTGGGGCGTAATAGACGCCGTCATGTAAAATAAATTATCTGAGTTTTATCGGAGTATTATCGTTGAGCCGAAATTATCGTTGAGCTGTCGGGCACTCCTCTGGAGTGCCTCTGAGTTGCGAGTTTACGAGCAACCGGGGTGTGGTGGACGCCACCACCTTGGCACGATTAATTCAAACACCACTAGCCTCAGACTAGACCCACACCCGGCCTCGTGGCTCGTGAGCAACAATCCTAGCTTTGTCAGATTTCCTCGGTAGTGGGTCGACATCAGGCCCT
Organism: Choiromyces venosus 120613-1; assembly: GCA_003788595.2. Classification (NCBI taxonomy): domain Eukaryota; kingdom Fungi; phylum Ascomycota; class Pezizomycetes; order Pezizales; family Tuberaceae; genus Choiromyces; species Choiromyces venosus. The sequence continues at coordinate 90,295 of ML120460.1, forward strand.
GCAAATTCAAGCAATTAGAGCCTCAATTATTTATCGTATAATAGATCCAACCTATTAAGTGAAACGAGGAATTTCCGTTACACCACTTTCCCAAAGTTTCATTTCACAATCTCGAATTCGACTTTAGAGAACGCATAGATCACTCGAAGATGATCTGAGCGGTGGGGGGCAAGAGCTGACCATGAACCCCAACCGTGTCAATTGATAGCCCCAGACCCCCTCTCTCGAATAGGGCTACCGTGGATGAGAAGATCACGGAAATGGTACTGTGATGGCCGGTAAATGCGATTCTGCAAATATCACAAAGAATAGCCCGTCAAAACTCCTACTGTAGTTGCCGATTTTTTACTATATCCTTGAGGTAAACCTGGGTTTATGAGATTTTCGACAACAGCGTCATGAATTTGTGACATAATTGAGAATCACCTTATTCTAGCCATAACGAACACTGTTCTATTTTCTAAGGAATTATTTGAATCTGTGCTCGGCTGTCTACTGGACTTCTTGTGGTTGCTACGGAGGTTTACCTCGAGGATAAAAGTGGATGGCGCTTGTGGCTCGCGCGTGGCTGGTAACTCCAGCCGATTGTTAGATTAACTAAAACTGTAGCGGGAACGGGAGGTGAGCTTAATTCAACAACCTCTGGTGGCACACTTGACCCAATCCGGGCCTAACGCCTCACTAGTAACAATGCTGGTTTCGCCAGATTTCCACGGGTCGGCAGCTGGCCTGGAAATCTCGCAATCGAGGTCTCAATTAATTAAGCAAAACCTATGATATTAATTGAAAGAAGGAATTTCTATTAGTGTTCTTTTCCCAGCTTTCTTTTCACAATCTCAATTTTGATTATAGAGAGCACATATATTGTTTGAAGATGATTGGAGTGGTGGGGGCAAGAGTTGACCAAGAACTCCAATTGTGTCAAATGATAGCCACAGGTAGCTCTCTCTGTGATAAAGCTACCTTGGGTGATCGCTGTTGCGATCGCATAGACGATCATGAATATGGTATACTACATTATAAACTGATTGTTTAGAGACTGAAAAATATTTCTTCTTCTTCTATGGAACAAGAAGGACTCTCCTTTTAAATAACAAGTTCAGACAATAAAGGCAACACTGACATAACATATCGTACTGCCGTATTCCCGATGGCAAGTAACCAACTACCCGATAACAAAAGGCATCTGTAAGGTCCCAACATCCGTGACATTCATTTGTCCTCCGAATCCCGAATGCCTTAGATTCAATTTCTTTGTCCAACTAAGCATCATACCGACCATATGCTACTATCATTTCCAAATCCAGATACCCGAACTTCGCCCTATACCCCGCTATGCCATGCAACTCGGCATTAACTACTTGGGAGGTATGGGATATTCTTGATTAACAACATAGTACTGTGATGGCCTGTAAAGTCTATTCTGCAAATTTCACAAAGAATAGCCCATCAAAATTCCTACTGTAGTTGCCGATTTTTTTTCTATATCCTCGAGGTAAACCTGGGTTTATGAAATTTTCAACAATGGCATCATGAATTCATGACATAATTGAGAATCACATTATTCTCGTGAATTATGAGTTTTCTGTTGACCTTATTTATTGCAAAGTCACAGGTAATAGCTAAGGCCCTGTTTGGCACAGCGTGTGTTGAAAAAATTGTTGTTACAATACATGCCAGTGTTTTGGGCCAAAACACGTGTTGTAATGACGATGATGTTTGGCACATGTTTGTTTGTACACACCATGCTACCGTTGTTTGAACACATGTGTTGCACACACAGGAAAATGTTACTATATAAATAAAAAATAAAATAAAATTCCAGAATTGCCCTTGAACACATTTTATCTATACAGTATTTTATGCCCTAAAATAATAGTCCTATTTTCTTCCATCAAAGTTGGTACATACCTTTGAATTCTGCTTTCAAACAACTCCTTCTCCAATAGTCTACCCAACCTAGCCTCAGGTTACCTATACTTCCTTTCAATTTTCTCTGCCTGCTAGCACCTCACCTTGATTTCTGCTGTCTGGCTGCACTTCTGTCTAATTTAACAATCTGGTTATGTCACTTTCTAATTTTCTCAGTCTGCATACACCTCTTTCAGATTCCTAGAGTCTACTCACACCTCTCTCAGATTTCCAGAGTCTGCCTATGCCTCCCACCAGTTTCAACAGCTACCTCAGTTTGCCTTTTCTTTTTCTTTTGAATCTTGACCAGCTTAATAGTTATGGCTCCAGAATCCATTATCCCTCCTAGGACTTCAAAGGCAGTCTGGACAAAGTATGCTGACTGGAAGCTACTCGATATTATGGCGACACAATATAAACAGGGGCGAAAATTGGACAATGGATTTAAAAAAGAGGCTTGGCATGCCATTATGGTGAAATTCAATCCAAGTGCTATTGAAGAGAAAAAGTCTGTACAGCAGTTGAAGACACATTACTATACAGTAAGTAAAGTCTCTGTACAAATTCTTTCACTTTTCCCTATGACAATGGTGAACTAACATATCTTGGGTACATCTCAGATGAAACAGAAGTGAAAGACCTTCACACACTTGTTAAATTCTTCTGGCTTTGGCTGGAATGATGAGAATAGAGTTGTTCCTACCTCTGATAGTGTCTGGAATGACTATTTGGCTGTATGTCTGATTTCCTACTAAGGTTTACTAAAATTTAAATACTAATAATAATTGTTTACATTAGAAGTACCCTAAAGTAGCAGAATTTCGGCACCATTCACTGGAAAACTACTATTCAATAGATGAGATATTTTGCAACACTTCTGCAACTGGTTCAAATGCTGTAACTCATTCTAGTAGTCAGCTCTCAATACAAGGCAGTTTGTCTGAGCAGATAACTGATAATGAGGAAGAAGGGAATGATGATTATATTGAGGTACATGTTTATATTCCAAGTGAAACAAATAGTAGACCTAGTCCTGAGTAGTATATTGGAGCCTGAGAGAATGCTTACTATGACTACAATATAAAGGAACTTGAATCTGAAGGAAGACTCACACCCCTCCCTGCTGATGGATATGAAGTGGGAGAAGATAGTTTAATTGAAATCTTAGAAGATGACAGTATGGTATCAAGCAGAAGAAACAGTAGATTGAAATCCCTAGCCAGTACTCAGCAGTCACCTCTCACCAATAAGCTAATTCCATGGATAAATACCAGGTCAAAATAGAATAGATCTAGATCTGTTGAAGTGAGTAATATATCATTCTCCACACTTGCCAATCAGATTTCCAAGGAAGTGTCTGGTTTTATTGTGGAAACTTGGGCCAACAAATGTAAGTACCAGGACTCAGACAACATTCATTCTATCAACTTGCTTGATGATTTACCCCAACCTCTTATCCCTCCTCAGTATGCATCTCCCCAAGATAAGTTTCAACAATATTGGGAGGCACTTGCTGTCTTGATGGAGATGTACAAGGATGGAAAGTTTACTGAAAGTGAGGTTACTGAGGTAATTGATCTCTTAGAAAATAGTCCTATTCATTGTATTACTTTTGTGGGGTTATTAGGAGAGCTTCAGCAAGGTTGGCTGAGGAGAACAACCCAGTTAGCTATTCAGCAGAAACAAGTTGACTAATTAGAACTACTTTTACCTATGTATATTAATCAACTTCCCCTCTAGCAAAATGCCTTGATCTCATAATAATTTGCTGGCTCCTCCACATCTCCTCAGTGATTTCATCTCTGAACTCCTCCCCTCTTTCCTTCATTCATCTTGCACTCAGTACAGGTCTTAGGGCTTATGTAATTGCAAGTTGCAATCTTTGTCTCTCAGGAGATAAATGTAATCCTCCCTCATTGATTGGAAGTTGAATTCCATCACAACAAATCATATTATGCATACAGCATATTGCATTGAATAGTGCTGCTGGAGATTCACCATCATATGCTGTGGCGCTTTTAGAAATTTAAAATCTGCTTTTCAAGATTCCCAAAGTTCTTTCTACATAGTTTCTGGCTGATACATGCCTGAGATTAAAGAGTTCCTTTGAATTTTGTAGGCAGATTGTAATACAATCATAGGTTAGTAAAGGATAACAATACCTGAATGGTAAAGCCAATAATGAAAGATAAGACTTATGCTTGAGTGCTGATAACTTGTTCCTTTAAATAGTACTGGATTCCATAATGGGGGTTAAGAAATTGCGGTATGATTCCATAACAGGCATCAGCCATATAGTACTTCCTAGCTGGTACTTCAAATCTCTTTGTTACCGCATCAGCTAAAACTTGAGTATCATGTGTAGACCCCTCCCATCCTGCCAATGAGAATTGAATCATGCAATCGAAGGAACATGCAATAAATACATTTTGTACAATAAAGCCTTTGCGGGTTTGATGTATTGCAGAATTGAAAGAGGATACTCTGATGGGAATAAGAGAACCATCAATCACACCAAGGCAGTTTTTGAAAAAGGGTAGAATTTGGGATTTTGGCAAATTTCTGGTACTATAAAATTGAGGTCTGTATTGCTAGGAGTTGGGTTTCTCATAAAGTCAGGTGTCATAAGATTGATAGCATTAATTACTGTCTAAAGAGTCAGCTGATTGTTTCAGGGGAGTGCTAAAATTAGTCCTGAGTAGCTTAGTTTGATGCTCTGGTAGTTGTAATATATAAAAATATATGTAATTGGGGTTCAATTGTTGTATATTGTGTATTCTTTAAGAGATTACTTTCTCACATTTTTTGACAAAGGGATTTAAAAACTTCTAATGGCATATGCAAGTATTCAGATATATGCACTTTACTTGTTGAGTTAAGAATTTTGGCAGTATAGCTTTGGCCACTCAAGGTAGAAGTATGTTTTGATGTCTATGCTTTTCATTTTTGTATCTCTCTAATACTATTCTATAGTCTTGATAGTACAGTCAAAGTTTGAAGAGCTACCACTGCAACTTCTAGGACCTCTGAAATGTCTTCAAAGTCTTCTAGATCTTCTAGTCAGTCTTGATTGTTGGCCATTATCATATTTTTTTGATTTATAGTATATGGTAATTTGTTTTGATAGGTGTTGTTATATATGGCAACAGCTTGGATATGAAGAAATTGATGGTAAAACTCAGAAATTATTATAAAATTTAAAATAAAACCTTAAAAAATAATAATAGAAAAGAAAAAAAAAAGATTTAGATGGATTAAATAAATTGATTAGTAATAGCATGTGTGTAGAGATACCCATCCTGTTTGGTACACCCATGTGTTCAAACAATGGTTTTTGGTTTTTGGTTTTTGGTTTTTTTTTTTTATCTCATATATTTGTTGTTAAGGTACAAGAATCTGTGTAGAGCCTTAAGGGATATGACAAAAACAAAACCATAAATCAAAAACAAGAACAAAAGAAATCTCAGCCCCGATCCCTATTCTGACATAATGTTGTACACACCACTGATGGTGACTAATCCTAAAGGAAAGAAACTTATGAAATCTCTAAGCGCACACAAGAAAACCATAAAGCAAAAAAAAAAAAAACTCATGAGACCTCCAAGTGAACCTAAGTGAAACATAAAGCTAGGAAAGAAAAAATAAACTAAAGGAAAAACGTGAAGAGCTAAAAGAGCAGTCTTGGACTTGGAAAGCTGGGGGCTCAGCCCCCAGGATAGGTGTAGCCAACCGGCGTTGGCAGAAGGGATAGACCAGGTCTTAGCTAATCAACACCGAGGGGATGGCAGACAGCAAAGGTGTTCCCTGATTAGTGGTTGGGTGTTGAGGGCTGGACAAGCAGGCCTCGATTGAGGCTAGGCAGGCTGCAAAGCCAGAATAGGCAAGGTGTTGTGTCCCCTAATAGAGGGGAGCTCAGAGTGAGGGCCCTAGAGGGGTATATTCCTTGAGGCAGGAATGTCTGGGGAGAGGCATGGCAGATAAGGAACATTGCCAAACTCAGGTTGGGGTGGTAGTAAGGTACCAGCTAGGTAGCCAACCGACCATATTACCACATCTCTCATGTAGTCCCTTGTGATACGAGAGATAGCATTACTACTAGAAAGGATCCCAGAGGCAGGAAGGTGAGGGGAAGGTAGCAGTAGGGTGCTAGCCAATCATCCATGAAGGGGACGAGAGGAGGGGACAGCTCTGAAGGTGGGAGCTACTATCAGTTATCATGTTTGTGTCTGACTAGGCAGCCTCCCACGAAAAAGGAGAATGGAGAAATCAACTATAGCCTATTGACAAGTTTCCTCCTACTGTGAACCGTTATCTGCACTGTCTGTAGAAAGACCGACAGAGTGATCCCAACCATAGCAATTACTAAGGGAGGCAAAGCAAAAGCGGGGTAAGGGGGAGGTAGCTAATATTATGAGATGATGGTGGCAGGGAAAGGACACCTCGAGAGGGTAGACCTCCTGAGGGAAGAAGATAGTGGATGCTGAAATGCAAACAAGAAATGGAAAGTATGTTCTCCTGCCCCCCCGAGATGGGGGGAAGGAAGAAAAGATCGTGATGTTTTCTTGGTGTTGAGTCGTTCCCAAATAGGAAATAAATTTCAATGACTGGAGTTGTAGTGGAGACGGAGAATGACAACAGTTTTTGGTTATCTGTACACATGTGTACAAAATGTGTGTTGCAACGACGATTTTTTCAATACATGCTGTGCCAAACAAGGCCTAAGGTTTATATATTAATGTTCTTAGCAACTTTTTCGCATGTTCGTTGATGTTCTTATTAACCCTAACCTTATATCCTTAAATCCCTTGATACCGGGATGCCGGTAAGTCCCTAATCCCCCGAGCATCCACACTTTTTACTAACTCTATTATCTTATCTCCCTTAGATATTATATCCGTTACATCCTAAACTCCTTTTCCCGTGACTCCTATCATGGAGAACTATCATATCGACAAATCACCCATATCACCGTCATAGGAGATCACTCGACGTCTCATCACCCTCCAACCAATCCGTTTCCTCACCGGCTCGCCCATGACCGTTGTGACTGATAGTACGATCTGCCGCGTGAACGCCACGATATTCTACAATTCTAGCCACAGCAAATACTGTTCTATTTTCTCCGACATTATTTGCATATGTGGTCGGCTGTATCTCTAGCCTTGCTGTGGTTGCTGTGGGAGTATACCTCGAGGATATAGCAACAAAATTGGCAAGTAGTTGCCAAATTTGCTGTTCGGCTATAGTAATAGCTGCTTATCAAAGCAATTATCGCCTCTGCAACACGCGAAAAAAAATGCAGAACAGTATGCCTCTGATATTTGAGGAAGGTTTTGTATATAAGATTTGCAAATGAACCAAGCACTCACCCACTAAACCCACTTCTTACCTTGTCATGGGGGCTGAATCTCATTGCCGCTTCTGCTTCCCTTCCATAGCGGGCTTGGCGAACACTTCCTCTACCATGGCACTTCATGTTTCTGCATTATTATAACCCAGATACCCAATAGTCCAACACTCGCAATGGGTCTAGCCCGGTAGCAAATTGGTCAGCCGGGACCAAAGCTGGACTAATAGACCCACAATCTACCAACGTAACTCAGCCTAATAGGTACTCGGCTGAGCCACCACACCCATATGAGTATTAGAAGCTCCATGAAAGTGGGGGTAAAAAAGAATTTTAGAAAAGATATGTATTTTTTTTTGGTACCATTTAAACTAACCCAATACCAAACATTGAACTCTTTCGTGATATGAGAGTGAACAGCAATTAGCTTAAATTGTTAAATTCAGCATAAAGTAATAAATTTAATACTGCTAACGAATTTCCCCACTCTCTAACGGCACATTGCAACAGCTCAAATATGGGGGTTGCGATCATGGTGATGGGTCATCCCCTTCAAAAGCAATTAGTAGCTGAATAATTAAGCATAGGCTGATCAGATACAGTGTTGAAAGTAGAACGTTCCAGTGATTGGATTGCGTTTGGTAGAGAAGGTCAGATCAGAGTGAGAAATGATTAAATTTTGTGCCTCAATCATTCAAACAAAAAAACGCTGCTATTTAGCTCAATTTTTATACCACTGGTTAGTAGAAATTGGAATGGTTGAATGCCACAAACTTATAAAATAGATTTAGGGATCTTACTAACACCTGTCAAAATTGAAGGGGGTGGAAGTGGAGCAGAGGTAGCAAACATCAAGTCAGGAACTCTCCATGTCAAGCATTCTTTAGGGGTTAGTTGGCTTACCAGGGCAACTTAACAACCTCACGCTAAAATGATATGAACTGGATATGGATATCAAAGTGTCTTTGTAGAGGACAAAGAAGTTTATTGAAGGGCTGATTTCCCAAAGACGAGTGTGGGGAATGTACATACTTATAAACATAATTTCAGCATAACAAATGAACAATACAACAAAAAGAAATAACAAACATGCACGAAACTTATGGAAACTTCCCACAACTTTCTATCACAATCGCAACATTCCATGACATGCCCAAACATCGCCGAGGACAATTTCCCAAAAATCCTAAATCTTATCCTCCGAACAACCTAAACCATATCCCCTATCGCCTCACAGCTCCTATATCCTGTTCTATATCTTAGTGCATTTTATCCAATCTCCGATACGTGTAAGTCCGCAGAAGCGAACGAGTCATTGCTAGTAATTTACGACACATAAACCCACCCGACGCAAATGTCAAAACCTTTGACTCAACCCAACCCAATAAAGATTTTACCTGGGTGGGAAATGAACCCAATAAGACATCCCGAGACTCGATGATACGTGATGCCACAGTCCCAATACCAGTACTTGCACGCTGCCAGCGCCAGGGCCCGTGGCCATTCCCATCTTATCCTTGGACTATGCCTCTATTTTCCTGAAATGTCTTCATGTACAAGTCTGTAGTCAATGAGGTGTAGCAATACCGGATTCGACACCTCATGCTTGCCTTTGTTACCAGGCCTATTTCCTGGTTTGGTGGTGGACGTGTGAAGAGAGTACAATTTCAAAACCTCCCTGTCTCTCCTTCAGACCGCATACAAGACTATTTTCAACGCACATCCAGACCTCCTACAGTACCATACTTCAAAGAATTTCCAATAAGACCTGACTCTCTACGACACAGCATGAGGAAGGTTTTCATGACCTGAGGGCAAGAATAAAGCTTTGTCAACGGCGATGACAACTTACCCGCATGAAGCTGTGGAAGAGCAAAAAATGCGATCTTGTGTGTGGCCCAGTACGGCGGGGCTATCATTCACATCAACATGCAAAAAAAAATATCACAAACCGAACGGTTTACCATTATATCCTAGTTTGTACTATCGTGAAGTGTCAAAATTCAAGGTCACCAACGATCACTCGTGAATTGGTGGATCTCACTGTTGAAAGTATTACTTCAATGTGATGGAATGCTCAAGGAAGCCCGGCAACGTACCGTACTACTTGGTACATCGGGAGCTGTCAAGAGTCATATCGATGTATATAGACACCTTGTATTGGGTATAAGTAGGAAGGTCTCCGGTGCATGTCTCGAGAAATCAAGCAAGAACAACTCTCTTCTCTCTATCTATATCGTTCCACTTTACCTTGTCTCCGATCTCTTACTCCACACACTCGTGTCCTCCGACACTCACTTGGGACAACGAGTTCACAACGGAGTGATCTCCGTGATGGAGATATGCGACAGTGATAGGAGATGGTTATAGGAAATGGTGATAGGTTTTAGGGAATAGGAAATAGGCTTTGGGTATAGGTGTTACGGAATGCAGGTGGGATTGTTTGGACGCAAGTGACATTAGGATGGCCCAAGGATCATGGGTGAGCGCACGGAGGAATAGTTAGTTAGAAGTTTACAGAAGGGTGTTTTTTTGTGGTTAGGGATGTACAGTTCAGTCCCAAAATTCATCATCGCTGGCATGGGAATGGCACTCGCCCACTCCCAACCCCACCACAACAACCACTCCCATACTACCAATAATTTTTCAATAAATAAAATAAGTTGTAGAATAAATAAAGCAGTTAAAATAAATACAAATGAGCTTTTTAATATTTAGTGTACCATCCTTTTGCCCTAATAACTGCCATAATCCTCCTTGGAATACTTTCAACCAGATTATCAAATAAAGTATCAGGTATTAATTCCCAGCAATGAATAAGAGCTTCCTCTATGAGGGGCTTTACCTTGTCTGCTGACCTAGTATCAGCAGCTAAATGAGAGTAGTGTTCATGGTAAAGCTTCTTGAGGTGCACCCAAACATGCTCAATAGGATTGAGATCAGGTGAATATGGAGGCCAGTCCTCCAAAACTTCCACATTATTCTCTCCCAACCACTCCTTAGTGAGCCCTGCAGTATGTACTCTACCATTGTCCTGCATGAAGAGTGGACTAATACCCTTTTCCTCCAATTCCTCCAAAAAATCAAGTAAAGAAAACTCCAATGTTCTAATATATGCTCTTGCATTCACTCTCCCCCCCTCCTCCACCCTCAAACCTTTACAGGTACCCTTTAATCCACCAGAAAAACAGGCCCATACTATCTGCTTAACTCCTCCTGACTTCCTAACCCCCTTTACACATTCTGGAAGCTATTTTTCCTTGGAAGTTCTGAAGACCCATTGAACAGCTAGATCTGCAGATTTCTCCACACTACATTCATCACTCCAAACCACCCTCCTCCACTGCGCAATTGTCCACTGCCTATGCTTGAGGCACCATTCATACCTCCTCCTAGCCAGAACAGGTATTAACCTAGGTCTCTCAGCTTTAATATGCTTATGAATCCCATGGTCTGCTAATCTTCTCTTAATAGTGCTCACTGAGATATGAGGAGCAAAATCTCGGCGCAATTTCTACAGTGGCATTTCTTGGCATCGACAGGAGGCAATAACTAAATACCAGGTATCCTGGTCACTAAGCTTTTGGACATGGCCTGTTCTTTTAGAAGCAAGAACTGACCTAGTTTCTTGATATTGTCGGTAGGCAGAAATGAGTATTGTATGAGGTATTTGGACTCAGCGCGAAATCTCAGCGAACTTTAACCCCACCTCTTTTATTCTAATGGCTCTATAATGCGTAGATAATGGCCATTCTTTCCGTATTTTCTTCTTTCAGTAGCGACGGTTTTTCAGGGTGGTATGCGGGGGCGCCATGCTTGAGGTTGCCGTTGTCAAGGAGGCTCTGGTTCCAAAAGTGACGATCACTTTTGCACAAGAACTATACATAAATAATTAGGTGACTTCTTTCACTCGTTCTTAGAGAAGTAGTCCCATGAGTTGGCTATCATTCCTATTATGTATATACGCCGCACTCCCGGAATACTGCTCCTAGCAACATGAAGTGTGGTGCTCGGGCATCAGGACGTGGGTTACAACTGGAGGGTCGTTGATACCGTCGAGATTGTGGCGATTTCAGAAATGGAGGATGCGTGAGTTGAATAGCTTCAAAGACTACATGTGTTGGTGGAGATGTAGACACGAGGATTCTTCGAGTAGGGGGTACTTGAGATCTTTATTATAAGTGATTTAGTTTGCGTTGGCAATCGGCTTGTGAAGAAATTTCTAGTTTGGCGATGGCAGATATCCTATATAACAGTAGCTGGTATAGAGCACGGGGTGATGAAAAGGATGGAGCTTATGTGTATAAAAGGTTATGTGATTCCTGGACTTGCGATAGTGCATGCCACGATTCGATGGACATTTACGAATATATACATTTCATTCTACAATTGCCCAGTTCCCTCCTTATTCTAATTTAATTGTATTAATTAAGTTCGCTGATGACAATGAGTGCAAGACGTGGCACTGCTTATATACATGACTCCGCCCAGAGCTAGCGATAGCAATTACAAACAACAGTCCAACATTGCCAAACTGGCATAGACTGTCCCAAACTTCACCAAACATTCCAACTGTTGCCAAGTTGTCCCCCCCCCCCCACTTCACTGCGTTCCGTTGTAATTTCGACCAACTCGAATTGCCCATGGCTAAATTCTCTTGCTACATTCTACAGCCGTTTCCCCGATTTCCCTCCACCAAGGCCTCTTCGCCCGCGAAGCCCCATTAACTTCCTCAAGCGATCATGAAGTGAGCGCCGGTTATTGACATCACTAACAACCGCTTCTGCATCAATAGCAGTAGTCCTCTCAGCAGCTGATTTTGTCTCCCGTAACTCCGTCAACTTCCCGATACATTCCAAGGTGGTGGGATGTTGTTCGCCCAGGGTTTTGAAGAATCCCGTGCATGCCCGCTCATAAGCTTCTTCGACTTGAGAATATTTCGTCTGCTATTCATATAGACCAGCCAAACGCTCGAGGGTTTCATAGACGTTAATGTGCTTTTGACCAAGTGCTTTCTCTCGAGTTTCCAGTGCATGTCACTCCATCTTCGCTGAGTCATCGTACTTTCCTTGGTCCTCCAGAACCACGGCTAGGTTGTTGACAATTTGTAGGGTCTCGGGGTGGCCTGGTCCAAGAACCTTCTCGAACCCCTCCACTGCACGCCGTAACATCGTCTCTGATTCGCCACACCTCCCTAGGTCGCGTAGCATTAAAGCCAGTGTGAAGTATTCAGGGTCCAACGGTGGTTGACCTTCAATATGCCCACTCTGGTGGGTAGTAGCGGATGACCAAGAACAATAGAGTAGCGATTGAGTTTCTGTCTATGTAGAATGAAAAAGATAAAGCGTAACAAAGAACGAATGAATTGACCAAAGTATCTGATAATGAAGAACAGGAATTTCGATGATGGCGAATAACTAAAGGAAAGCATAGGATCTTTATGGAGATCGTCGGGGAAAAATGAAACCAAGAGAAACATAAGAGAAACTAGCTAATGACATATGAAATCCACCAACGTCTCATGTCCTCGACTAGCAGCCAACTCTAACATATCCAATACATATCCGTATCAGCCATGTCCCACCATCTATATCTAATGTATCATACTTCTAGTAAATGTATCGGGATTGTCTGGACTAATACATTGGGAATGAGGCCGCTAATGTATACCGTACATCTCGTACATTCAACAGCCAGGTTATTGACACTTCCTAGGGTGCCGGGGTGGTCTGGCCCAAGAGCCTCCTCGATATCTCTCAGTTCGTTGCGAACCATTTCCTCAGCTTCCATCAGCCGTCCCTGGACCCTGCTCACAGCCGCCAATAGCAGAATCCTAGACCAATATTCCCCATTGCAGTCTTGTTTCATATCCGGGTCTCGAAGCGCAATACATTGCCGGGCCTGTATCTCTGCCTCACCGTAGGAACCGGTATCTAAAAAATACTTTCCCATCAAAAAAATCAAGGCTTTCAGCAATAGAATCGGTTGAATGTTTGGCGACCACAAGTGCATGCGGAATGTATGCAGCAGTAGAACCACCATATCGCCACTCAGCTTTGTCATGGGGGAACAAGTGAGAAACCACTCTTAGTGCGATGTCCTTCCAGTGATCCAGCTCCTCCGGTCATAAGTACGCACATATAGAAAGTTGGACCAAACGAGGAAGATCGTAAAATCACTTGCCTTCTCGCTTGACATCCGTAACTAACAAGAACCCCAATAGCTTTCCAATAGCCAAACGAAATTCTATCGAATCATCGATCCCTTCCAAGCCACATTGACTTAGTAACTCCTCCGGTATGTTTCGACGATTGAAGAATGAAATCAACCGGAGAAGGCCTGCTGCTGTGGGCATCTGTTCTGTTATTCTGTCAAAGGTGATAAAGTATGTGCCCAGAATACCTTTGGTCATATCGACCTCTCGTCGTATATAGGAAAACTCCTTCAAAAGTAGCCTTGTCCTTGCTCGATCGTTTTCCTGGAAAATGGACCAGTAATTGGAAGGAGGTGCCTCCGTCTCGGTCATAAAAGCTGCCGCACCAACCATAGCTAGTGGTAAGTAATCCAATGACTCGAGGATCGTCGGGACAACCTTTCGTTCTTCAGCTTCCAAAGTGTCCCAGTTGCCAACGTATCTGGGCCCTCAAGCCAGGCCTTTATACTCAACAGGAGTTGCTCTTCGTCTTTCTGCGTGCTGGCCTGAGGAATGTGAACGCGTTGTCTAATAGTCCGAAAGTCCTGGCTGAACTTCAACATCCCGCTTCCGTGGGTCTAGAAACATGACAACCACTCTCCTGCGTGCGCTGATAAACGTATTCGAGGGCAATCTGAGTTTTTCTAAGCAAGGTTAGTACATCCTTCGTAAGACGAAGTAATAAATACATACCCACAGCCCCCTAACCGCTGGAACGCGACTTGATTATGATCCTCACTTTTGCAATGCCCCTTTACCGACTCAATGATACTGTTACGGCCAGTAAACGTTCTATTCCTGCTGTAGGGAACTATCCAAAACGGCCCAGATGCATCTCTCGGTTCTCCGAGTGTGTTAGCTCCATGCTAGAAACCTGTGGAGAAAAGTGATGATACCGCCCTCTCTAGCTTTCAAAGATCCCCCTTGATTTATGACTCCGAAATTGGTGATATGGTGGTGCGTGTGAGTCCCCCCTACAACATTACCATTACCGAAGACGCTATGATCCCCCCTATTCCCGCTGAAGCTTCCCTAGATATTGGATTGGATTTCGGTGGTTCTGACAGATTATTAGATGAATGCTGATCGGGTTGAAACATGAAAAGGAAGGTTCATAGGAATACCCACTGATCCATCAAAAATAATGCTATAGTTAGCTTGCGGTAAATCTGTTTTTCGCGGGGGTTGGATTTGATATGAACCAGAGGTAGCTGGCTTGTTGATAGTGATGGCGTAGTTTTCGCTTATCGTAACAGTTGGAGATTATGCTTTTGAATGTCCTGAAATAAGTCAACAGCACGGGATATCATGGAATTGGACCCAACCTTGGATATTGAGAGGAATAAGTCTCTTATTCCGCGACAGCTGTAGGGTAGAATCACAGCTGGCAGTGCTCGAGTAGAATAGAGATCAAGGTATTGCTGTCATGTGTACGAGTAAATAGGCGTAGCACCGAAAGTCAGAATTTAGAGCTCAGGGATCAGCAGTCTTGGCCGTGCGGCTGAAAAGAGGCCCTGAGACTTACATACAAGTCCGGTATTTCCCCTCATGTTCTGTTCAACGCAAGTTCGGGCAATGTAATTGGCCATGCTGTAGCCGGGGTATGGGCAGCGGCTAGCATATGTGTGGATGTCTCGCTTTACCATTGCATAAGTGACACAAGAGCAACAACCTTTGGAGTGAAATGTAGCCTCCTATCACCGACAAGTAGCTGGCATTTTCCGTCAACCAATTACCCGGAATTTCTGAAAATGCTTTCGTACTATACTGGTACAGTACGGATAATCGAATGCTCTTGTCCAGCCCTGACCTTGATTGAGACCTTTTCCTATCAGTCCCTTCTCAAACATGACATCGCTATAACGTCATTTACGGGGATGCGGCTCTTCACCTAGAAGCGGCTCGCAGTGGCAACCAAGGGAAAACCAAATGTATATTTGATTATCTACATATATATAATAGTGATACAACTTTGGAAACTTGTTAGAAGGTACTTTGAAACATGGAAAATTAGTAAATGTAGTTATTATTTCATAATAGGAAATGTTTCTCCCAGTATATTACCTTTCCGATTGGTAGTTTAAAATAACAGTCCTGTTATACTTAATGGTAAAGAAATTGAAAGACATGTAGAGAATACTTTTTTAAGTAAATAGAGAGTTATTATAGACCTTGCATGTTATGTATTAGCTACTTTTGTATTTGTTTATAGTTATTCTTAGAAGTTATAGTACTATATGATGAAGTAAAACAATATATATAGTTGATTTATTTGATAATATGATATCTACACACTGGATTAACTTATAATTCCAATACTTTGTAGTATCCTTTATAACATTAATATAAGTAACTCCATGAAATTTTGGGCCCAATAGGTAAACCTTCCTTATTTTATTCCTTGATTATTATAAAGATATATATGTAAAGATATTAGTCTTAAGCTTTAACCTTGTATGGTGTACTCCTTAGATAAAGCTAAAAGTATTATCTCCTGATCTCCTAATATGGATCAGACTATTGATTAAGTTTTAGGTAGTTTGGAATATTGGTTCTAGAGTTTCAAGCCTGAAATACTATAGCACTCAATTTTTATACAAAGTTCTGTCAGTTGTGTATGGAAGATGGAAGACTTCTTTGTTGAACCTCAAACTTGGCATACCTACTCAGGTAACCTTTGTAAAATAACTGGCAAATTATTGAATTTATAGGTCAAGCCAATCGGCAGATATTATGTAGTCAAATTGATC
Source organism: Choiromyces venosus 120613-1 (assembly GCA_003788595.2). Lineage (NCBI taxonomy): Eukaryota > Fungi > Ascomycota > Pezizomycetes > Pezizales > Tuberaceae > Choiromyces > Choiromyces venosus. The sequence continues at coordinate 106,496 of ML120460.1, forward strand.
AATTTTATATGTAGTTTTCCTCCTGTCAATTTGTTACTACAACTTTCAAAAATCTGTTTAGATTAAAGTAAAAACAATTCACACAGAATATATAAGACCTATAAAACATATCTGGGGACTTATGAAAGTACTCTTCTATATATTTCCATTTCTATACAATATATGATTAGAGGTATCTTGTTTGAAACAACCAATCTTAATAGCATTATACTAAGAGAGGTTTTTCTTACACTAAAGTAGAAGCTACATACTCTAATTCTCCATATTTCAAAGTACTTTCTAACAAATTTTGAAAGTTGTATCACTATTATTTATGTAGATAATCAAATATACATTTGGTTTTCCCTTGGTTGCCACTGCGAGCTGCTTCTAGGTGAAGAGCCGCATCCCCGTAAATGACGTTATCTTCACGTTGAAACACGCACAGAGCCTTACCTTAGGGTTGATCCAATAACTATCCTGCCTGAGGGCGCACAAATAGCGAAAAGAAAGAAAAAAATACTGGTGGGTTATCAGACTCCCAGCGTCGTGCATGGGGGCGCATTCGAAGGATTTACAATAGCAATTGAGTGATTTGTACTACGCATTATGTTTGACGAGGCTGGGGCTAAAAATGGTGAACATAACCAAGTGCAAGAATGCTGCTTACTGTAGTGCAAATGGTTTTGCCGCTGATAAGCCGATACAAAGACCGAGATATGCACTCTTGTACTCGAGAATGCGATTTTTTTACTAGACTGCGTTGACCTTGCGAAAACTTCGAGTTCTCACTCATTAAACTCACCTCTCATGGGGGCTGAATCTCATTGCCGGAGCCTCTTTGGTGCCCTTCCAACTTCTCTCTACTTATTTTTCACATCACACCTTGCCTGTCTCTACAGTCGCATTTCACGCTCCGGCATTTCTTTCATCCAGATCAACCTCTCACGCGAAATTCAAATGCTTAGTGAAACTATTCGTCGCTAAAACCTGACTCTCCGTCCCCGATCATGCACCATGCTGGACAACTTCACTGGATTTTTTGGCCCTCCGTCCATGGTAGCGAGCTGCGACCGCACTCTTTCTAGTCTGGTCATTATTGTGGTGTGAACTATCCAAGTTCGGAATGGGATAATCTGTCCCTCCTGGCAGCATTGTGTAAATCAGGAGACTTTTACCGAGTCCAAACCAAGCTAACAGTGAACAACTGCCATTATGGGAAAGTATTGATAGCCCTAATCTGAACTCGCTTCACCACCCGAACATGGACCGAAACCTTAAATCCACTACAACTGAGATTTTCGGTGGGCTCCAATCTCGCATCCATCCAGATCACTCCTCACCCCCTGATCTTTCCATCACATTCACCCAACCTTTTACCCTTGCCAGATATCTCCCCGATATCTACCTCATCTATAATAACGTACCTGAGGGTACCGAGAAATACGGCGCAACGAAAAATTTTGTGAAGAGCAAGGCTTCCACCGCCTATCATTTTTCGCTGATCCCCACCAAACTCTTCATTTTTCGTGGTGCCGTATTTTTCGGTATGCCCTCAGGTACGGTACGTTATTTCTGTTGTAACACGTCTGATAATACTGTACCGCCAAAAAACCCTGCCGTCATAGGCAATCGCTTGACATATCCTTACTGCATTTTATCATCTATTGAAGTTAATTTCCACCGCGTCTTTTGCTGCAGCCGGATGCGGTTGGTCTTGACATGCGAGTTCCACAATATACAGTACTAGGACAAAAAACTCGAGCCAGTGCCCTTTTTACACCAAAAATGGCCATCTTCACCGGCCGTTTTCTCAACCACAACAAATTTAGAGCCGTTCCTTTTTGGTAATTAAGCCAGAGGGCATCTTGAGAACAGTTTGCAATAAGAGAAATTTAGTAAAAAAGAAAAAGAGAGCTGAGAAACCACTAATAATGTGAGCCGTAGATGGTTGTCAAGTACTTTTTGTATGGCACACCCATACAAAATTAGAAGTCACTTTCTGACCTTCCTGGACCGTTGCATCAAATATAACCAAATATCGATTTAGGTAATTGATACTTCTAGCATAGAAGGAAATAGTTATTCTCATGACGTTCAGAGCTTTTTGTGATTATCTGTGTGGGTGCTGTTCAGCTGTTGATCCATAAAGATGGCTGTTTTTGGTGTAAAACAGCCAATGGCCCGAGTTTTTTGTCACCCTACTTTACTATTTCCATGTCACAAACGCCCCAACATGTGTTGTAACCTAGTCCATAAGCGAAGTTTTGTTATCCAAGAAGTTTCCTCTACAGGCCAGCCCATACAAGAAACTTCCGGTATGGACCGGGCGATAAGGCGATTAGAAAACCCCCCGGAAAGGCGGCCTATGGTGGAATTCCAGTATGGGCCGAGTCATCACGTTGCCCTCGGTTTAACTCCTTGAACAGGTGACTATTAACCTCCTCACACACCCGACGGTATTGCACCCATCGCAAGATTTCTGACTAATAAATACCTGATCACTCTGAGAAAGTTGCCTTTAGTGGAAAAACGGTTCGCGAGGGGTGCAATCTCGTGATGAGTGAAAAGACTTTAAGTGTCTCCTAATTTCTCTCTGTTTAAAGCAGTAACGCCGCTTCTAGATGGCACCTTTCCCTGACGTTGCACCGCACCGGTAATTCTGCAACATTTGTGATAAATGATCTGAAATTGCGGAACAAGAGGTGGTAAGACTGTATCAAGATTGATATCACTAGGTCTCCGGTTTAGTGTTTCCCTTGGCCTAGTCCTCTATTAACAACGACTTTCATAGCCAGAGCCCTCAATAAGCCAGAAGTTGGTTGTCATTTTTTTTGCTGCAAGAAGCATGAAGAGGCCTCCACAATGAGCATTTCTTAATTTGAGTTTCAAATTATTATTTTTTTAATTTGTTCAACACTTTATGAACCAACTCTTAGATGTCGCATAACAATTTGTGATTAATGCAGTCAGTTGTTGAATAACGTCCTTATACCCCTTACGAGTTTGCACCCCTCGCTAGGTTCTTTCCTTCTAGGGGCGACTCTCAGAGTGATCAGTAATTTGCTTGTATTAGTCAGGAATCCCACGTTGGGTGCAGTCTCGTCCAGGGGCGGGGGGAGTTGGTCACTTGAAATTGCGATGCAAGAAACCGAATTGCCGGAAAAATCTATTTAACAAAGTGGATTGGAAAGCAACTTGAACGAAGATTTGTTTTGGAATTTTTAATAATTGAAATTCGAGTACATTGACAGGACTTGTCCCATAGAGGAATTCCACCATATGCCGTTTATTCAAGATTCCCGATCGGTTTATCTCCCAAGCTATACCGGAAGTCTCTTGTATGGGTTGGCCTTTAGGAAACTTCTCGGATAAGCGGGCTTCCTTGATAGACTACAACAGGGCGCTCCGCCTAAAGGAGAACCTTAGAGGTTAGAAGTCAGAATCATGTCGGGTGGTATGTTGCTTCAGCAGATGTGTCGGGAACACAGTTACCCCAAGAGACCTCAAAATAGTTTTTAACCGTACTGATCTTAGCAGTATTTCACTGTCCGACGTACTTGCCGAAGCGACATGCCACCCGACACGATTCTAGCGCCTGAGATTGCTCGATGGAAAAATATTGAACCAGCTGCGAACCATCACCCTTGCCACTCCACTCCCGAAACTCGTTCGTTCGTTTCCAGCAGCTAACTCCCCACGCCGTCGATTAGGCCGATTCGAACACCTTTATTTCGCTGTTAAGGTGCTGCTGGCTGGGGACAGCCAGGCTGGAACCTGGTCTCTGGTTGTCTCCGCGGGTGTTGGTGTTGACAAGTTTGTTGTGGTAGTCGATGTGTTAAAACTCTCGGGTATTCCGGAGCAGCTTATGTCATTGTTCATCTTAACGTGTAAGTTAGCCAAACCCCCCGGTATGATGCTAGCGAAAATATTGTCAATGAATAAGTTGGAACGAAACTTTGTTGGAAAGGGAATACGGTATCTCTGATTTGTATTGGGGCTCAATGCGATTTTCCTTTTGCAGAGAGGTGAAGTTCGAGGGGGTGGTAAGGGTCTGATGTTTCTAGGATGATAACGTTCGCTGGGGTAATGATTCCTATCCCAAGATAGTAACCTCTTTGTGTTGTCCGATCTGAATTGTATAACTATGGCTGTGCAGTTACTTGTCCTAACCAAGCCCATGATCTACAAATTGGAGTGATCGTAGCTACCATCTAAGCAGCGAGACTCCCCACACATCTCATACGCGAATATTGAACTTTTTAATTGAGCAGAGACTTTTAAAATAATTGAGAGACTGGTATACAAAAAGAAAAGAAAAAAACTAAACCAAACATCAACCTTCACAAACTCCCCTCAGTCCTGTTGCAAATCATCGGCAATCACTCATTTACTTTAGCAGACTTATATGTATCGGAAATTGGATAAAATACACTAGGACATAGGACATAATACATAGACAGAATTTAGGTTGTTTGGAGGATAGGATTTAGGATTTTTGGGAAATTGTCCTCAGCGGTTTTTGGACATGTCAAGGAACATTGCGGATTGTTGTGGAAAGTTGGAGGAAGTTTGCAGGAGTTTCAGGTATGTTTTTATTTTATGTTGTATTGTTCATTTATTAGCCTGGAATTAAGACCATAAGTATGTAGATTCCCCACACTCGTTTTTGGGGGGTCTGCCCTTCAATAAATTTCTTTGTCCTCTGTAAAGATACTATCATATTAGTATCCACTGAATAAAAGGGTTTGAGTCCCTCCCTTACCCCTATGAGGCAAAACACCTACATCCCATACATTTATCCACTATATCCCTTATAAACAAGTGGTATCCCCTCATCCCTCTACTCCTTAAGTGGCTGGCACAATTAGCCTTGAATGTAATTTCAATCAATAGTTATACAAGGTTGACTTACAGTATTTGCATCCAAAGCTTGACTTATTGCACACCATGCCAGAAATTATCAGCATACCGTTTGAGATCCTGTGTAGTGAAGATGATATTCCCTTCACCTGGGCCTGATGGGCGAAGGAAGATTTTCACGAAGTCGAGCATCCAGGGAGCTACGGTAACAGGTCCGGCAGCAACAGGTTTGACAGTGTCCACTTCGTGGGTTTTTGTTGGTCTTGTTATGAAAATATGAGGGCTGGTTCAAGTAAAATGTGGACTAGGTAGGGTGACAATTTCCCATTGCTCGAAATGTATTTTTCTGTCTGCTTCGGAGACCAAAAAGAGCAGCACAACTTTTACCTCTCCTATAATAATAATGTGGGCGGCTTGTCGATATGATAGTACTTCATGACGGAAGTAACGTGAAAAGGAGTTGAGGATATAATGGATATAATATCTACAGGAGGTAAGATAATGGAGTTAGTAAAAGGTATGGATGCTTGGGAGATAAGGGACCTACCAGCATCCCGGTATTAAGGGATTTAAGGATATAAAGATATAAGGTTAGGGTTGATATTGGGAATATCAACGGGCATGCAAAGAAGTAACTAGGAACATTGGTATATAAACCTTAGCTATTGCTCGTAACTTTGCAATAAATAAGCTCAACAGAAAGCTCATAATTCACATGTTCAGCCTGCGCCTTGGCGAGCATCTCTAGGACCCGCGGGACGGTCAGATTGTCGCACAGAGAAGCGATCTCGTCGGCTTGTAGGGAGGAGCAGGAGGGTGGGGCTTGAAGCAGTCACAGAGGGCCATCACGACCGCCGCACGGAGCCCAGAGCAGAGCGTGGCGAGGGAGGAGGCAAACCTGGACGTAAATGCTAAAGAATATGAGATGACCAAGTTAGTAATCAGGATTGTTTGGAGCCTCTAAATATCTTGAACAAACCCCGAATCGTAGACAGCATCACGAGATACATGAAGAAGAATATGAAAAGGGCTTTCGAAGAGAAAACTAAAGAACGGAAGAGAGTCGATGATGATTATCTTGGCTTTACTGTTCACAATTCTGCTGGAACTGTGGCTGAGCGGTGGTGGTGGTTCTATGTGTTGAATATCGCGGGGTTCATGCGGCAGATCGTATTATCGGTCACAATGGCAATGGGCGAGCTGGCGGGGAAACGGATTGGTTGGAGGATGACGAGATGTCGAGTGGTCTCCTGTAACAGCGACATGGGTGATTTGTCGATATGACAGTTTCATGTCGAAAGTGACGGGAGAAGGAGTTTAGGATATAGCTGATATAATATCTACAGGAGATAAAATAATGGGGTTAGTAAAATGTGTGGATGCCTGGGAGGTTAGGGACTTACCGGCATCCCGGTATTAAGGGATTTAAGGATATAAGGATTAAGGTTAGGGTTGATATTGGGAATACCAACGGGCATGCAAAGAAGTTGCTAGGAATATTGGTATATAAACCTTAGCTATTGCCCGCAACTTTGCAATAAATAAGCTCAACGGAGAGCTCATAATTCACAGGAGGTGTATGGCAGGGGATATTGGGATACCCTGGAGACACCAAATTGTTGTCGATGGTATCTGCCATTACTCCTTTGGTTTGAAAAAATAAAGAAATGTAATCTGGTTCGGAATAATAAATAAATGTAATCTGTTTCTAGTAACTTAGAAAATAAGTAAGGTGTGTGGAAATGCTCTAAAGGTATGACAGGTCTGATGTCAAGGGAGGCTGGGTTTGTTTGCTCACTTGTCTGAACGGAATACCTGGGATGCCTGATGACGTGATGCCATACTTCTGATACCGCATTACCGTATAATCTGGCAAAAGTCGGATTGGAGAAACAAAGGCAACTGGGAGAACAGGAGCGAGCGAATACCGCCGGCTTTCCGCAGCTTAAACATATGGAGAGCGGCGATTGGCCAGCTTCAAGAAAATCTACACTAGCGCCGATCCGACCTTCACCAGACCATACGGTATTTGGAGGGAATGGAAATGGAACTGGGGCAGCCAAGCGAAATGTGGCTCAACAGATGGGTGAGAGTAAACTTTTACTGGTAACCTTTACCCATAAAAACAATGTTTTGTGGCAAATCATCACCAAAATCTAACTTTATGAAGCAATATTCTCGTAAATCCAGCTCGCCTATCGAGCCATACTTCGTCTGCCTGCCCTAGCCGAGCCCTCCAATGGGTTAACCCGGGTCGAAAAAGGGCTGACCCGACGCGACCCAACCCAAGCCCAACGAATATTCAACCCGACCCAACCCAACCCAAGGGAGCATAACCCGGGTTTACCCAACCAACCCATTGGGTCAGTGCAGAAATGAAAAGAGAAAGTAGTTAAGAAATATATATTATTAGTATTAAATTCTTATGATACAGGATTGATGATGAGGATAGGGGATGGTGGAAGTAGCAAGTGATTGGATATGACGCAGGGAAGAATAGTCTGACACAAGAGTTCAACTAGGAGGACTACCAACTTCGGAGACACTAAGTTGACTAGATTGTCTCTAGATTAAGAGAGTGGTGCGAGTAGGATATCGTCCTCTTTGTTCCTGAGAATACTCGCTCTTGCTCTGAAGACATCGCTGGAATTGATAATAGAGTAATAGCCCAGGACAAAAGAATTGGGTACTCATTTTGTTGGCGAATTTCTAGCCACCAGCTAGAAAGTTAATATTCTCAAGCTGAAGTTACTTTATATTGAACTTTTTAACCATTCGGAGTGAGTGATAATCCAATACCACTAATCACTCTTAAGCCTAGTTTTTCACCCGACTATCCCGATTTAGAGAAGCTTCCGCTTTCGCCCCCCTACTAATAGTAAATACTGTTTGAGAATTCCGCGTGCCCAGACTATAGTTTCCATGGTAATGGCAATTACTCCACTCCAAAATATTACTAAAATTTCAAAACAAAGCGAGTAATATTGGGTGGGTTCGTTGGGTAACCCGGGTTTGGCCCACATCAACCCGACCCAACCCAAGGAAGCACAATCCCGAACCCAACCCAACGAATAACCCCGGGTTAACCCACCCAAGGCCCGACCCATTAGATGGCTTGGCCCTAGCTCCATTTCCATTCTCCCCAAAAGTGCTGTTCGGGTACTCGCATACTGCCGTCATGGCTCACAGCCATTCCCATCTTCTACTCGCACTATTCCTAGCTTGTCCCCATCCCTCCTTCAGGAACAACACCAGTCCATTTTTACCACACATTCGGACCACCTATCCCTTCTCACGTTTTCAAGTCCTTGAGCTAACAGCGTTGCTAACTTGTAGGGTGCAAAGTATAAGTGGCGAAACCACTTAAAAGCCCCCCTAATACCGTAATAGATCCCCTCCATAGATTTATTGTCCAGGTCAGAGATGAGATTTATGGCCTTTCCTATTTATCATCGATTTTTCGCACTAAAACCTCCGTCTTTTGTACTAAGAGAATGCCAAAACCGGGACGGATGATAGGATAATACCGTACCTCATAAGCCTGCTCCCCCTAGCCTCTCTGGCATACAGCGTCAGAGAACCTTTCAAGACCGGTGGGAAACAACAAACTTTGTTAACGGAGATGATAACTTTACCCTCGTGAAGCAGTGGAGGAGCAAGTAATGCAATCTAGTGTGATAGTGTGGGCACGACTTCCGCCGAGTACGGCGGGATTATCATTCACATCAACAAACCGAGTGACCTACCATGATTGCCTGGTTTGTACTGTCATGCTGTACGGAGCTCGTGCATCGGACGAGGGTTACAATCGAAAAGTCGTTGATAGTACCGAGATTGTGTAGATTTTGGAAATGGATCATATGTGAGCTGGATAGCTTGGAAGACTACATGTGTTAGCCGAGATGGGGACACAAGGATTCTTCGAGCAGGGGGTATTTCAGATCTTTGTTATAGGTGGCGTAGCTCGCGTTGGCAAACTACGTGTGAAGGAATTTCGGGTTGGGCGATGGAATGTCGCTTATATAACACCACCTGGCGTGGAATCCGAGGGGATGAAAGGATGGTGCTTATATATATAAATGTTTATGGGATGTCTGAACTTCCGATAATGCAAGCCACGCCTTGAAAGACATTTGGGACAATATATATTTCATTGTACAATTGACCAGTCCCCTCATCATTCTAATTCTAATTGTAATTCTATTGATTTGGTTCACTGATGACAATAAGCGCAAGACGTGGTTCCACTTATATACATGACTCCGCCCATAGCTAGCGATAGCAATTACAAACAACAACCCAACATTACCAAATAGATGCAGACTTTACCAAACTTGTATAGACTGTCCCAAACTTCAGATGACATTGCATCTATTCCTAAGTCTCCCACAACCCTTACTTCATCGCGTTCCATTGTAATTTCAACAAACTAAAATCGACCATGACGTAATCCCTCTTCCTACACTCTACAACCGTTTCCCCGATTTCCCTCCACCAAGGCCTCTTCGCCCGCGAAGCCCCATGAGCTTCCTCAAGCGATCACAAAGTGAGCGCCGGTTATTGACATCATTAACAACCACTTCTGGGTCAATCGCACAAGTCCTCTCAGCATCTGATTTTGTCTCTCGTAACCGCGTCAACTTCCTGATACATTCCAAGGTGGTGGGGTGTGGTTCGCCCAGGGTTTTGGAGAATCCCGTGCATGCCCGCTCATAAGCTTCTTCAGCTTGGGAATATTTCATCTGTTTTTCATATACCCCAGACAAATGCTCGAGGGTTTCATAGACCTCAATATGCTCCGGGCCAAGTGCTGTCTCTCGAGCTTCCAATACACGTCGCCACATCTTCTCTGATTCATCGTACTTTCCTTGGTCCTCCAGAACCCCAGCGAGATTACAAACACTGGTAAGGGTGTGTGGGTGGTCTGGTCCAAGAACGTTCTGGGACCCCTCCAACGCACGGCGAAACATGGTCTCTGATTCGCCATAACTCCGCAGGTCATGTAGCACTAAGGCCATGTTATTGACACTTGTAAGGGTGTCGGGGTGGTCTGGCCCAAGGACCTTCTCGGACCCCTCCAGTGCACGCCGAAACATGGTTTCAGATTCGCCATACCTCGCTAAAGCTTGCAGCACTGAAGCCAAGTTATTGACACTCCCTAGGGTGGCGGGATGGTCTAGTCCAAGAACCTTCTCTCTCCCCTCCAGTGCACGCCGTAACATGTTCTCTGATTCGCCATACCTCCCTAGGTCGTGTAGCACCCAGTGTTCCCAACCGTCCCGGGCGCCCTACAGGGCCCTGGCGGGCTGGTAGTCCCGGGCGTCCCGGGCGGGGTGGGTAAGGACGGCAGGGCATGGCGTCCGTCTTTCGTAAAGACGGCCGTCCTGCGGGTTGACGCCCGGGCCCTGCAGTCTTATGGCAAATGGCATCTTCCGGCCGTCATTCGCAGGGCCCGGCCGTCATCTGCAGGGCCCGGCCGTCATTCGCAGGGCCCGGCCGTCATCTGCAGGGCCCGGCCGTCATTCGCAGGGCCCGGCCGTCATCTGCAGGCTTCGGGCGTCATCTGTAGGGCCCTATAGGTATTTCATAAACTACAGAATAATGGATGGTCGTCCCACAGTGTAAGTGGTTATCTTGTAGCAGGGACGCATTTAATACAATATTTTCATACAGACTTACTGTACCCAAAATAGATCAGGCATGTGAGACACCTATAGGGCCCGGCCGTCCGTCCCGGGCGAAGGTTAGGACGGACTACAGGACGGGCGTCCGTCCAGGGCAGAGTCCCAGAAACCGGCGTCCGTCCCGTCCTAGGCAAAAGACGGACGGACTGGACGCTTGGGAACACTGGTAGCACCGAAGCCAGGTTATCGACACTGCGTAGAGTGTTTGGGTGGCCTGGTCCAAAAGCCTTCTCGGACCCCTCCAGTGCACGCCGTAACATGGTCTCGGATTCGCCATACCTCCCTAGGTCATGTAGCACTAAAGCCAGGTTATTAGCACTTGTAAGAGTGTCGGGGTGGTCTGGCCCAAGAGCCTTCTCGGACCCCTCCAGTGCACGCTGGAACATCGTCTCTGATTCGCCGTGCCTCCCTAGGGCTTGTAGCACTGAAGCCAGGTTGTTGACACTACTTAGTGTATTGCGGTGGTCTGGTCCAAGAATCTTCTCTCTCCCCTCTAGTGCACGCCGAAACATGGTTTCTGATTCGGCATACCTCCCTAGGGCTTGCAGCGCTGAAGCCAGGTTATTGACACTTCCTAGGGTGTCGGGGTGGTCTGGTCCAAGAACCTTCTCTCTCCCCTCCAGTGCACGCCGTAATATGGTCTCTGATTCGCCATACCTCCCTAGGTCTTGTAGCACTGAAGCCAGGTTACTGACACTTCGTAGGGTGTTGGGGTGGTCTGGTCCAAGAACCTTCTCGGACCCCTCCAGTGCACGCCGTAACATCGTCTCTGATTCGCCATGCCTCCCTAGGTCTTGCAGCACTAAAGCCAGGTTATTGACGCTTGTAAGGGTGTCGGGGTGGTCTGGCCCAAGAACCTTCTCGCACCCCTCCAGTGCACGCCGTAACATCGTCTCTGATTCGCCATGCCTCCCTAGGGCTTGCAGCACTGAAGCCAGGTTATTGACACTTCGTAGGGTGTCGGGGTGGTCTGGTCCAAGAACCTTCTCTCTCCCCTCTAGTGCACGCCGTAACATGGTCTCTGATTCGCCATACGTGCCTAGGTCTTGTAGCACTAAAGCCAGGTTATTGAGATTTCGTAGGGTATCCGGGTGGTCTGGTTCAAGAGACTTTTCTCCCCCCTCAGCAGCACGCCGTATCATGCTCTCTGATTCGGGGTAGCGTCCTAAGTCCCGCAGAACCCCACCCAGATTTCTGACACTCTTTAGAGTGTCAGGGTGGTCTAGTCCAAGAACCTTCTCTCTGCCCTCCAGTGCAACCCGAAACATCCTTGCTGATTCGTCATAGCGTCCTAGGTTTACCAGCACCTTAGCAAGATCGTTGACACATGCTAGAGTCTGTGGGTGGTCTGGCCCAAGAGCCTTCTCGATATCACCGAGTTCGTTGCGAAGCATTTCCTCAGCTTCCATCAGCCGTCCCTGGACTCTGCTCACTCTCGCCAATAACAGACTCCTAGACCAATATTCGCCATCCGGTTCGTGTTTCGTATCTGGGTCTCGAAGCGCAATACATTGGCGGGCCTGAATTTCTGCCTCACCGTAAAAACCAATATATAAAAAGTACCTGCCCATGCAAAAAATAAGGTCTTCAGCAATTGAATCGGTTGACTCTTTAGCTACCGCAAGTGCATGCGGAACGTATGCAGCGGCGATGCCACCATATCGCCACTCGATTTGATCTCGGGGGAACAATCGTGAAACCACTCTTAGTGCGGTGACCTTCCAGTGATCCAGCTCCTTTGGTGGTAAGTACGCATGTACAGAGAGTTGGACCAAACGATGAAGCTCGTAAAACCTCATGCCTTCGCGCTTGACACCCGTGACTAACGAGAACCCCAATAGCTTCCCCATAGCCTCACGAAATGCCATGGGATCGTCGACCCCTTCCAACCCACATTGGCTCAGTAACACCTCCGGTATGTTTTGAGGATCGAAACAGGAAATCAACCGGAGAAGTTCCGCCGCTGCGGACATCTGTTCGGTGATTCGGTCAAAGGTGATAAAGTATGTGCTCAGTATGCTCTCGGTCGCATCGGTCTCCCGTCGGATGTCGGAAAGCTCCCTCAAAAGTAGCTTTTTTCTTCCTTCATCGGTGTCCTGGAAAATTGACCAGTAAATAGAGGGAGGTGTCTGGGTCTCTGTCATAAATGCAGCCGCACCCGCCACAGCGAGTGGTAGGTAAACCAATAAGTCCAGGATCATGGGTACAAACTTTCGCTCTTCTTCTTCCAAACTGTCCCAGTTATGGAAGCATTTTGAAAACAGCTCCCGCGCTTCTTCCATCCCCATTTTGCCCACTTCAATACCTTTACAACCCTGCCGACTTGCCACCTGCCGAGATCTGGTAGTAAATATCACTGTCCCCTTCTTGCCCTGCGGTACGAACTTCGATATCTGGCTGTCGTTGCGAAGAAAGTCGCCCTCGTTGTCCGCGTTGTCGATAACCAGGATCCAGTCACCACTATCTGGACCTTCAAACCATGACTTCATACCCGACAAGAATCCCTCCCCATTTGTCTCAGCACTAGCCCGAGGAATGTGAACTTTCTGTGCAATAGTCCTGAATCCCTGACTAAACTTTACTACCGCACTTCCGTTTACCCAAAAAACATCACAACCGCGCTCCTGAGCGCTCTGATAAACATATTCGAGGGCAATCTGAGTTTTTCTAGGCGAGGTTAGTACATCCTCCGAACGACGAAGTATTAAATACATACCCAGAACCCCCTAACCCCAGCAGCGCGACCCGGTTATGATCCTTACTTTTGCAATACCCCTTTATCGACTCAATGATACTGCTACGGCCCGTAAACGTTCTATTCCTGCTGTAAGGAACTATCCAATACGGCCTAGATGCCCCTTTCAGTTCTGATAGCATGTTAGCTCTTTGCTAGAAACCTACGAAGGAAAGTGATGATACCTCCGTCTTTAGCTCTCGATGGACCCCCTTGATTCATGTATACGAAATTGGTAACATTGTGGCCCACATGCATGTCCCCGCGAACATTATCATTACCGAGAATGTTATTATCCCCCTTATTCCCGCTCAGGCTTCCGTGGTTATTGGATTGGATTTCCGTAATTCTTACAAGATTGTTAGCAGGATGCTGATTTGTTGTTTTGACATTGCAACGGTAAATTAATTGGGATACCCACTGATCCATCACAGATAACGCTATAGTTGGCTTGCTATAAATCTGTTTTTAAGGTTGCGTGTGACAATAACCAGAGGTAGGTAGCTTGTTCGATAATGATAGCTTGCTTATCACCTATCGTAAGCGTTGAATCCGATGCGTTTGCAAGTCCTGAAATAAGTCAACAACACGAGATATGATGGAATGAGGCCCAACCTTGGACGTTGAGATGAATAAGTCTCTTATTCCGCGACAGTTGTATGGTACGATCACAGCTAGCGGTGCTCGAGTACCATGGGGATTGAGGTTTTGCTGTGATGAGAATGAGTCAAGGGTGTAGCAACGAAAGCTAGAACTTAGAAATCAGAAATCAGCAGCCTTGGCCGTCCGGCTGAAGAAAGGTGGGGAGAATTTAAAAAAGAAAAAAAAAAGAACACAGAGAAAAGCAATTCCACCTCATATTCTGTTCACTGCAGGTTCGGGCAATGTAATTGGCTATGTGGTAATCGATATATGGACAACAGCAAGCATTGGTATGGATGGCTAGCTTTACAACTTGAATGGCATAAGTGACACAAGATCAGCAACCTCCAGACTGTATTGTAATGTATTCTCCTGCGACCGACAGCATATGCACATTTTCCATCATCAGCGGAATTTCTGAAAAAGCAAATTTTGAGCTTCCGAAAAATACTGGTCCAGTAAGCGAATAGGCTTGACCAACCGCGCCCTTGATACAGACCTTTTCCTATCACTCCCCTTTCACTCACCAGGACACCGCCATATCTCCACGTTGAAACACGCAGCCTTACCTTAGAGTTGATCTAATAACTATCCTACCTGATGGCGCATAAACACGGAAGAGAAAGGAAAAAGTACTGGTGGGTTATCCGACTTTGGGCGTTGTGCATGGAGGCGCATTCAAAGGATTTGACAAGGCTGGCGCTAAAAATGGTGAACGCACCGGTGATAATCAGCCAGTTCATTTTGGTTCAAGAGATTATAGCTGTCAAGGTTTTGAAAAATCCATCGCACAGGGACTGTATAGTAGGATATGGTAGTCCAAAACGCTTGCCAATATTTTTTCCATCTGAGTGCAAAGGGTTTTTGAAAAAGATTATGCGATCATAGATTGGAATTTAATACCGTATGATCTCTCTAACATAATGAATCTGTCTGGACTTGTCCGTTTTACGACATCTGTATGAGCGAAAACAACCCTACCCGATGTTTCGCCGATGCCGGGCCTTGAAAGATTTGTGTATTGCAGTGCGGCCTACTCCGGGCCAGTTCGCTTCGTATTGTTAAGTTGAAGTTTCAAAAGCGCCAAGCATGCTCGTTCCCCACACCGACAACTCCCTTTTGACGACTTTAGAAAATATCAAATTTTCAGTCTGCTCCAGAGCGCATATGATTACCCGCGAGAGGTGAGCTAGTGAGAAAGACAAAAAACATGAGAATGATTCTACGGAGGTGGTGTTCCGAGTTCAAGTGTATATCAACCACTCACACATTACTAGGATGTCGGATGGGGCGCCCGCAAGATTAGGCAACAGAAACAAATAGTGAAAAGAAAACAAGAAAAAAGAAGGAAAAAAAGTGTGACTTTCCAGATGTTAAAATGTCTAAGAAAAAAGTTTTCATTATCTGTGGGATTCACTCTGGATTCGGGGGTGTCGAAAAACGCAAAGACCAGGTTGGGAGGCAACCGAGGAAACAGCCAGGTTAGTTAGACAGTGCCAAATGGGTATTGATTATATCTGCCTCTGTAACGGTTGTCACGACTAATGGGTTCGCGTTTTTGTCACCTCTCCATATTCGGTTGAGGCTGCCGCGCAAAAAAATTCCTCATTGTTAACTACTAATCTGCTAATCTATCGTAGCTAATGTCGAAAGACTGGTGATTCAATTACCCAATCATGCTGGGTCACTCATGGACTCTACTGTATGATTGCTGTAATTCCTATATGACTACGGTCTACGAAGCTCTTGACTTACCACAGAGCACCTGTATTCCTGTCAAAGGCTTTTTTGTTTAGCCATTTGTCGGACCCAGTGGCTTTTCCACTTAGAGATCTTTTCAAACGCGAAGATCTCAAGCGGTTTTTCCTGTTCCTCAATTTTGACTACTTATAGATATCGTACCCCCATAAATGTCTGAGTGGCGCTTGTGGCTGTGCATGGCTGCTTACTCCATCCCTTGCATTTTATGGACTCAAATTGATACAGGAACAGGGATGAGCTGAATTCAAACGCCACTAGCCTCGAACCCACGCCCGGCCTAGTGGCTCGCTAGCAACAATCCTGGTTTCGTCAGATTTCCTCGATAGTGGGTCGGCATCAGGCCCTGCAAATTCAAGCAACCAGAGCCTGAATTACCAGAGCCTCAATTATTTATCGTAAATCGGACCTATTAAGTGCAAGAAGAAATTTCCATGATATTACTTTTCCAAAGTTTCATTTCATAATCTTGAAGTCGACTTTAGAGAACGCGATGGGGGGCAAGAGTTTACCAAGAACCCCAACCGTGTCCGGTGATAGCCCCAGACCCCCTCTCTTGAATAGGGCTACCGTAGATGAGAAGATCACGAAAATGGTACTGTGATGGCCGGTAAATGCTATTCTGCAAATTTCACACAAAATACGGTAGCCCATCAAAGCTCCTACTGTAGTTGCCGATTTTTTTACTATATCCTCGAGGTAAACCTGGGTTTATGAGATTTTCAACAACAGGGCCATGAATTCGTGATATAATTGAGAATCACCTTACTCTAGCCATAACGAACACTGTTCTATTTTCTAAGGAATTATTTGAATCTGTGCTGGGCTGTCTCTACTGGACTTCTTGCGGTTGCTATAGAGGTTTACCTCGAGGATAAAAGTGGATGGCGCTTGTGGCTCGCGCGTGGCTGGTAACTCCAGCTGATTGTTAGATTAACTAAAATTGTAGCGGGAACGGGAGGTGAGCTTAATTCAACAACCTCCGGTGGCACACTTGACCCAATCCGGGCCTAACGCCTCACTAGTAACAATGCTGGTTTCGCCATATTTCCACGGCAATGGGTCGGTAGCTGGCCTGGAAATCTCGCAATCGAGGTCTCAATTAATTAAGCAAAACCTATGATATTAATTGAAAGAAGGAATTTCTATTGCTGTTCTTTTCCCAGCTTTCTTTTCACAATCTCAATTTGGATTATAGAGAACACATAGATTGTTTGAAGATGATTTGAGCAATGGGGGCAGGAGTTGACCAAGAACTCCAATCGTGTGAAATGATAGCCACAGGTAGCTC
Organism: Choiromyces venosus 120613-1; assembly: GCA_003788595.2. Lineage (NCBI taxonomy): Eukaryota > Fungi > Ascomycota > Pezizomycetes > Pezizales > Tuberaceae > Choiromyces > Choiromyces venosus. The sequence goes on from ML120460.1 coordinate 123,447, forward strand.
TCTCTGATAAAGCTACCTTGGGTGATCGCTGTTGCGATCACATAGAAGATCATGAACATGGCACACTACATTATAAACTGATTGTTTGGAGACTAAAAAATGTTTCTTCCTCTTCTATGGAACAAGAAGGACTCTCCTTTTATATAACAAGTTCAGACAATAAAGGCAACACTGACATAATACATTGTACTGGCGCATTCCGGCAGCAAGTAACCAACTACCCGATAAAAAAAGGCGTCTGTAAGGTCCCAACATCCGTGACATTCATTTGTCCTCTGAATCCCGAACACCTTATCTTCAATTTCTTCATCCAACTAGGCATCATAGTGACCATATGCTACTATCATTTCAAAATCCAGATATCCGAACTTCGCCCTATATCGCCCTATACCATGCAACTCGGCATTAACTACTGGGGAGGTATGGGATATTCTTGGTTAACAACACAGTACTGTGATAGCTAGTAAAGTCTATTCTGCAAATTTCACAAAGAATAGCCCATCGAAATTCCTACTGCAGTGGCCGATTTTTTCCTATATCCCCGAGGTAAACCTGGGTTTATGAGATTCTCAACAATGGCGTCATGAATTCATGACATAATTGAGAATCACCTTATTCTTGTGAATTATGAGTTTTCTATTAACCTTATTTATTGCAAAGTTACAGGCAATAGCTAAGGTTTATATACCAATGTTCCTAGCAACTTCTTTGCATGCCCGTTGATATTCCCAATATCAACCCTAACCTTATATCCTTAAATCCCTTGATACTGGGATGTCGGTTGGTCCCTAATCTCCCGAGCATCCACACATTTTACTAACTCCATTATCTTACCACCTGTAGATATTATATCCGTTACATCCTAAACTCCTTTTCCCGTGACTCCTGTCATGGAGAACTATCATATCGACAAATCACCCGTATCGCTGCGATAGGAGGTCACTAGACATCTCATCATCCTCCAACCAATCCGTTTCCTCACCGGCCCGCTCATGACCATTGTGACCGATAATACGATCTGCCGGGTGAACGCCACGATATTCCACAATTCTAGCCACAGCAAGTACTGTTCTATTTTCTCCGACATTATTTGCATACATGGTCGGCTGTATCTCTAGGCTTGTTGTTGTGGTTGCTGTGGGAGTATACCTCAAGGATATAGAAAAAAATTGGCAAGTAGCTGTTGAATTTGCTGTTCGACTACCGTAATAGCTGCATATCAAAACGATTATCGCCTCTGCAACACGCAAAAAAATGCAGAACAACAGTATGCCTCTGATATTCGAGGAAGATTTTGTATATAAGATTTGCAAACGAACCGAGCTCTCACCCACTAAACTCATTTCCTATCTTGTCATGGGGGTTGAATCTCATTGCCCCTTCTGCTTCCCTTCCATAGCGAACTTGGCGAACACTTCCTCTACCATGGCACTTCATGTTTCTCCATTATTATAACCCAGATACCCAATAGCCCAACACTCGCGACGGGTCTACCAGTAGCAAATCGGTCAGCCGGGACCAAACCTGGACCAATAGACCCACAACCTACCAACGTAACTCAGCCCAATAGGTACTCTGCTAACCCACCACACCCATATCAGTATTAGAAGCTCCATGACAGTGGGGGTAAAAAAGAATTTTAGAAAAGATAGGTATTTTTTTTTTGGTATGGTTCCGGAAGGCTAGACTCTGGTCACTTGTCACAAAAAATGTGACAATTTTGGCTGTAACGGCAACCGTAACACTTTTTTTTTTTTCTTCCTATAGTCATTACCCTACTTTTGAGGCTCAAAGGTTGAAATTTGAAGGTAATAAAATGAATTTTACCATAGACTAGATATGATAATAAAGAAAAAGAAATTACAAGAACTCAACCCAATGGGAGATAATCAATATTGTTTGTACAAGCTTCATTAGTTGGACTGTACATGCAGAGGTTGAGGGGGAATGTCGATAGTCATCTCTTACAATGAGTAATAATTTAATTTACATTCGTGGTATATTTAAGCCTCAACAGTAGGGTAATGACTGTTTTAGTTAGAAAAAAAAAGTGTTGTGGTTGTCGTTACAGCCAAAATTGTCACATTTTTTGTGATAAAAGCAGCCCAGAGCCTAGCCTTCCGGAACCATACCATTTAAACTAACCCAATACCAAACATTGAACTCTTTCGTGATATGAGAGTGAACAGTAATTCGCTCAAATTGTTAAATTCAGCATAAAGTAATAAATTTAATACTGCTAACAAATTTCCCCACTCTCTAACGGCACCTTGCAATAGCTGAAATATAGGAGTTGCGATCGTGGTGTTGGGCCCATCACCTTTAAAAGCAATTAGTAGCTGAATAAATAAGCATAGGCTAATCAGATACAGTGTTGAAAGTAGAATATTCTAGTAGTTGCATTTTGTTCGGGAGAGAAGGTCAGATCCAAATGAGAAGTGATAAATTTAGTACCTCAATCATTCTAACAAAAAAAACAGTGCTATTCAGCTCAATTTTCGTCCTAGCAATTAGTAGAAATTGGAATGAGTGAATGCCACAACCTCATGAAATAGATTTAGGGATCTTGCTAACACCCTGTCAAAGCTAAAGTGGGTGGGGGTCCAGCATAGATACGTCTGATACGAGTACTTGCACGCTGTCAGCGTCATGGCTCGTGGCCATTCCCGTCTTATCCTCGCACTATGCCAGTGTTTTCGTGAAATGTATTCACGTATCGGATTTGACACCTCATGCTGGCCTTTGTAACCAGGCCTATTTCCTGTCTTGGTGTTAAGATTGTGGCGAGTACACAGTTCCAAAATTTCACCACTCCTGCTTCAGATACCACACCAGACCATTTTTCACCCACATCTGGACCTCATAGAGTACAATACTCCGCAAAAAAAAAGAGATCCAATAGGCCTTGGCTCTCTAGCATGCAGCTTGAGGAAGCGTTTCCTACCGGAAGGAAAGAACAAAGCTTTGTCAACGGAGATGACCACTCTGCCCGGATGAAGCAGTGGAGGAGCATGAAATGTGACCTAGTGATAGCGTGGGCACGACTTCGGCCCAGTACGGCGGGATTATCATTTACATCAACATACAAAATATCACAAACCGAGTGATCTACCATAGTGTTCTGGCTTGTATTGTCGTGAAGTGTCAAAATTCAAGGTCACCGATGATCACTCGTGAATTTATGGATCTCACTTGGGACAACGACAAATCACAACGGAGTGACTTCGGTGATGGGGAGAAGCAACGGTGATAGGAGGCGGTCATAGGAGAGGGCGATAGGATCTAGTGAATAGGAAATAGGCTTTTGGTATAGGCATTACGGAATGCAGGTATGGGATCATTAGGACTGAAGTGATGTTGGGACGGACAAAATATCACAGGTGAGCGCACGGCGGAATAGTTGATTATTAGAAGTTTGTTGGAAGTTTGCGGAAGGGTGTTTTTTTGTCTTGGGGAATGTAAATGGATAGGGATTTTTCTCACTCGCTTTTGGGGGGGTCGCCCCATACCTTAACTATCATTCCCATTATATATATACGCCGCACTCCCGGAATACTGCTCATTACAACATGAAGTACGGTACTCGGGTATCAGACCGCGAGGCACAGCTGAAAGGTCGTTGACACTGTCGATATTGTGGAGATTTCGGGAATGAAAGATACATGAATTAAATACCTTGAAACATTAGATGTCTTAGTGGAGTTGTAGACAGATGAGGATTCTTCGAGCAGGAAGTACTAGAGACCTTTGTTATAGGTGATTTAGTTTGCGTTGGCAATCGGCTTGTGGGGAGATTTCTAGTTTGGCCATGGCAGATATACGCTATTAACAGTAGCTTGTGTGGAGCACGGGGGTGATGAGAAGGATGGTGCTTATGCGTATAAAAGGTTATGCGATTCCTGGACTTGCGGTATTGCATGCCACGATTTGATGAACAATCGCGACGATATATATTTCGTTGTATAATTGCCCTTTTCCCCCTTTTTCTAATTCTAATTCTATTAATTAGGTTTACTGATGACAATGAGCGCAAGACGTGGCTCCACTTATATACATGACTCCGCCTATAGCTAGCCATAGCAATTACCAACAATCCAGCATTGCCAAACTGGCCTAGAATTTACCAAACTTCACAAAACATTGCAACTATTGCCAAGTCTTCCCTAACCCTTACTTCATCGCGTTCTGTTGTAATTTCGACAAACTAAAATCGCCCATGGCTTAATCCCTCTTCCTACACTTTACAGCCGTTTCCTCGGTTTCCCACCACGAAGACCTCTTCGCCTGCGAAGCCACCTGAGCTTCCTCAAGCAATCATGAAGTGAGCGCCGGTTATTGATGTCATTAACAACCACTTCCGTGTCAATAGCACTAGTCTTCACAGCAGCTGATTTTGTCTCCCGTAATTTCGTCAACCTCCTGATGCATTCCAAGGTGATGGGGTGTAGTTCGCCGAGGGTTTTGGAGAATCCGGTGCAGGCCCGCTCATAGGCTTCTTGAGCTTGAGAATATTTCCTCTGTTTTTCATAAAGACTAGCCAAACACTCGAGGATTTTATAGACTTCGTCGTGCTCCGGACCAAGTGCTGTCTCTTGAGCTTCCAGTGCATGTCGCCACATCTCCTCTGATTCATCGTACTTTCCCTGGTCCTCCAGAACCCCTGCTAAGTTGTAGACACTTGTAAGGGTGTATGGGTGGTCTGCTCCAAGAACATTTTCTCTCCCCTCCAGTGCACGCCGAGACAGACTCTCTGATTCGGCGTACATACGTAGGTCTTGTAGCACGGAAGCCAGATTGTGGACACTTGTTAGGGTATCAGGGTGATCGGGTCCAAGAACCTTCTCATTAAACTCCGATGCACGCCGAAACATCCTCTCTGATTCGTCGTACATCCCTAGGGCTTGTAGGATTGAAGCTCTGTCGTTGACACTTGCTAGGGTGTATGGGTGGTCTGCTCCAAGAATCTTTTCTCTCCACTCCAGTGCGCGCCGAGACAGTCTCTCTGATTCGGTGTACATACGTAGGTCTTGTAGCACGGAAGCCAGATTGTGGACACTTGTTAGGGTATCAGGGTGATCTGGTCCAAGAACCTTCTCTTTAGACTCCAATGCACGCCGAAACATCCTCTCTGATTCGCGGTACCTCCCTAGGGCTTGTAGGATTAAAGCCACGTTGTTGACACTTCCTAGATAATCAGGGTGATCTGGTCCAAGAACCTTCTCATTAGACTCCAATACACGCCGAAACATCCTCTCTGATTCGTCGTACCTCCCTAGGGCTTGTAGCACTGAAGCCAGGTTACCGACATTTCGTAGTGTATCCGGGTGGTCTAGCCCAAGAACCTTCTCGCTCCCCTCGAGTGCACGCCGTATCATCATCTCGGATTTGTGGTAGCATCCTAAGTCCCTCAGCACGCCGCCCAGATTTCTGACACTCTTTAGTGTGTCAGGGTGGTCTAGTCCAAGAGCCTTCTCCCTGCCCTCCAATGCAACCCGAAACATACTCTCAGATTCGCCATAGCGTCCTAGGTTTCCCAGCACCTTAGCAAGCTCGTTGACACATGCTAGAGTCTGTGCGTGGTCTGGTCCAAGAGCCTTCTCGATATCGCTGTGTTCCTTGCGAAGCATTTCTTCAGCTTCCATCAGCCGTCCCTGGAGCCTCGTCACAGCCGCCAATAGTAGAACCCTAGACCAATATTCGCCATCCTGTTTGTGTTTCGTATCTGGGTCTCGAAGCGCAATACATTGGCGGACCTGTGCCTCTGCCTCACCGTAGGAACCGGTATCTAGAAAGTACTTTCCCATCGAAAAACCAAGGGTTTCGGCAATGGAATCGGTTGAATCTTTGGTGACCGCAAGTGCATGCGGAATATATGCAGCAGCAGAACCACCATATCGCCACTCGGTTTCATCTCGGGGGAACAAGCGAGAGACCACTCCAAGTGCGGTGGCCTTCCAGCGATCCAGCTCTTCCGTTGATAAATACGCATGTACAGAGAGTTGGACCAAACGATGAAGCTCGTAAAACTGCTTGCCCCCTCGCTTAACACCCGTGACTAACGAGAACCCCAATAGCTTCCCAATAACTTCACGAAATGTCATGGGATCATCGACCCCTCCCAACCCACATTGGCTCAGTAGCACCTCCGGTATTTTGTGACAATCGAAACAAGAAATCAACCAGAGAAGCTCAGCCGCTGCGGGCATCTGTTCGATTATTCGGTCAAAGTTGATAAAGTATGTGCTCAGTATATTTTCGGTCACATCGGCCTCTCGTCGTATATCGCAAAGCCTTCGCATAAGTAGCTGTTTCCTTCCTTTATCGTTGTCCTGGAAAATTGAGCAGTAAATAGAGGGAGGTGTCTGGGTCTCGTTCATAAATGAAACCGCACCCACCACAGCGAGTGGTAGGTGAACCAATAAGTCCAGGATCATGGGCACAAATTTTCGTTCTTCCTCTTCCAAACTGTCCCAGTTATGGAAGCATTTTGAAAACAGTTCCCGTGCTTCTTCCATCGTCATTTTGCCCACTTCAATACCTTTACAGCACTGCCGACTTGCCACCTGCCGAGATCTGGTGGTAAATATCACTGTCCCCTTCTTGCCCTGAGGTACGAACTTCGATATCTGGCTGTCGTTGCTAAGAAAATCGTCTTCGTTGTCCGCGTTGTCGATAACAAGGATCCAGTCACCACTATCTGGGCCTTCAAACCATGCCTTCATACTCCGCAAGAATCCCTCTTCATTTGTTTCAGCCCTCGCCCGAGGAATCTGAACTTCCTGTGCAATAGTCCTGAATCCCTGACCAAACTTTACTACCCCACTCCCGTTTACCCAGAAAACATCACAACCGCTCTCCTGGGCGCTCTGATAAACGTATTCGAGGGCAATCTGGGTTTTTCTAGGCGAGGTTAGTACATCCTCCTAACGACGAAGTATTAAATACATACCCAGAACCCCCTAACCCCAGCAGCGCGACCCGGTTATGATCCTTATTTTTGCAATACCCCTTTACCAACTCAATGATAGCGTTACGGCCCGTAAAGGTGGTATTCCTGCTGTAAGGAACTACCCAATAAGGCCTAGATGTCTCTTTCGGTTCTAATTGCATGTTAGCTCTTTGCTAGAAACCCGGGAAGGAAAGTGATGATACCTCCGTCTTTAGCTCTCGACGGTCCCTCTTGATTTATGACACTGATGTTTGTAATTTGGTGGTGCGTGCGAGTCTCCCCAATAACATTGCCACTACCGAAGACGCTATTATCCCCCCTATTCGCGTTGAAGTTTCCTCGAACATCGGATTGGATCCCAGTAATTCTGACGAGATTGTTAGATAGGTGCTGATCGGGTTTAAAAATGAAAAGTTAGATCAATCTGGACACTTACTGATCCATCGCAATTAGCGTTATAGTTAGTTTGCTGTAAATATATTTTGGATGGTCGAGCGTGATGATAACCAGGAGTAGCTAACTGGTTTAATGATGATGACTTATCGCTTATCGTAATCGTTGAATGCTATGCGTTCGCAAATCCTGAAATAAGTCAACAACACGAGATATGATGGAGTGAAACCCAACCTTGGATATTGAGATGAATAAGTATCGTATTCCGTGACAGATGTAGGGTAGAATCACAGCAGGCAGTGCTTGAGTAGAATAGGGATTGAGGTATTGCTGTCGTGTGCAAGCTACTAGTAAAAGGGTGTAGCAACGATAGTTAGAAGTTAGAATTCAGAAATCAGCAGCGTTAGCCGTCCAGCTGAAAAAAGACCCTGAGAATTATATAAATGCAACGTATTTCCCCTCATGTTCTGCTCAATGCAAGTTCGGGCAATGTAATTTGCTGTGCTGCAGTCTGGATATGGGTGGCTAGCATTTGTGTGGATGGCTTGCTTTACAACTGCATAAGTGACACAAGAGCAACAACCTCCGGACTGTAATGTATTCTCGTGCGATCGATAGCATCTGCACATTTTCCGTCAACCAATTAGCAGAATTTCTGAAAACGCAAATTTTGAGCTTTCGAATAATACTGGCCCTGTAAGCGAATAGGCTCGACCAACCCCGCCCTAGATAGAGACCTCTTCCTATCAGTCCCCTTTCCCTAAACAGAGCACCGCCATATCTTCACGTTGAAAAATACACACGGCCTTACCTTTCAGTTGGTCCAATAACTATCCTGCATGATGGTGCATACACAGCGAAAAGAAAGAGGAAAATATATGTGGGTCATCCGACTTTCAGGGTTGTGCATGGGGGCGCATTTGAAGCATTTTCAATAGCAATCGAACGATTTGTACTGTGCATGATGTTTGACAATCTGGCGCTGAAAATGTGGAACACGCCATTGATAATCAGCCAATTCATTTTACTCCACGCCTTTGGATCCACAAATCATAACTGCGAAGATTCTGAAAAATCCATCGCACAGGTGCCCCATAGTATAGTAGGATATGGTAGTCCAAAACGCTTGCAAATATTTCCATCTGAGTGCAAAGGTTTTTGAAAAATATTCTGTGATCATAGATTGGAATTTAATACCCGTATGATCACTCCAGCATAATGAATCTGTCTAGACTTGTCCGTTTTACGACATCTGTGTGAGGGAAAACAAGCTTTACTGAATATTTGACCATACCCGATGTTTCGCCGATCCTGGGCCTTGAAAGATTTGTGTATCGCAATGCGGCCTAGTCCAGGCCAGTTTCGTTACGTTCGAGATTATGGCTTCATATCGCTAAGTTGAAGTTTCAAAAGCGCAAAGCATGCTCATTCCCCACACCGACAACTCCCTTTTGGCGGCTTTAGAAAATGTCAAATTTTCGGTCTGCTGCAGAGCGTATATGAATACACGCGAGAGATGAACTGGTGGGGGGGGGGGGGGAAACATGAGAATGATTCTACGGAGGTGGAGTTCCGAGTTCTAGTGTCTAACAACCACTCACATATGACTGAGATGTCGGATCGGCGGCCCGCGAGATGGGGCAATAGAAGAAAAAAAAAAGCAATAGGGCCTTTGCAGATGTTAAAATGTCCGATACAGTCTTTACCTTACTCGCGACGAAACTGGGCGGGTGATGGGCAGCAGTAAATTAGAGGTCGTTTAGTAACGCGACAGAGGCCACAACACACCAAAATTGGGGGGTTTCAAACCATCAAAACTGAATGAATTTTACTGCAACTATTGCAAAATTTTTTTAAAAAAAGTTCCATCTGTCTGAAATATGTCATGTCATTTTTGAAAATTTTTATATTGCGACCAAGCAGGATGGTGGGCATTTGAAGTTGGTGAGGTCAGTTGCAATGTATCTTTTGCATACAAGAAGCTCTGTCTTGGCAGGTATCTTGGGACTACAACACAAACATCTCCCTACCACTTTGTAGTAGTTGAAGCAAAAAGTTTCCAAAAATGACATGACATATTTCAGACAGGTGAAATTTTTTTAAAAATTTTTTTTGCAATAATTTCAGTAAAATTCATTGAGTTTTGATGGCTTGAAAACCCCCAATTTTGGTGTGCTTTGGCCTTTGTCGCGTTACTAAGCGACCTCTACTGGCAGGGGTATTTGACGGGCAAAAAGAGACTTCGCCAAAGTAGGGTAACAAAGAATTACTTGTTACTGATCCCTGTTCGCCGCCCGCCCAGTTTCGTCGCCCGTACTGTACGGTACTCGAGTAGGATTGGCTCTGGATCCGGGGGTGTCAAAAAACGCAAACACCAGGTCGAGAGGCAACCGAGGCAACAGCCAGGTTAGTTGCACAGTGCCAAATGGGTATCGATTATATCCGCCTCCGTAATGGTTGTCATGACCAGTGGGTTCGCATTTTTGACACCTCTCGATACTCGGTTGAGACTGCCGTGCGAAAAAAATTCATCATAGTTAACTACCAATTAATCTATCATAGTTAATGGCGAAAGGCTGATGATTCGACTCCCCAATCATGCTGGGTCACCCATGGGACTCTACCGGTACTGTATGATTGCTGTAATTCCCACATGACTACGGTCTACCGAGCTCATAACTTACCAGAGCACCTGTATTCCTATCAAAGAAATTTTTGTTTAGCTATTCGATGGACCCAGTTGCTTTTTCACTTAGAAATCATTCCAAATGCTAAGATCTCAAGGGGTTTTCCTGTTCCTGAATTTTGAATGCACAGATATCATATTCTCATAAATGTCTGAGTGGCGCTTGTGGCTCGTGCGTGGCTGCTTACTCCAGCCCTTGAATTTTATGGACCTATATTGATAGGAACAGGGATGAGCTTAATTCAAACACAACTAGCCGCAGACTAGGTCCACGCCCAGCCTACTAGCTCGCTAGCAAACGGTAGTGGGTCAACATCAGGTCCTGCAAATTCAAGAAATCAGAGCCTCAATTATTTATCGTAGATCGAACCTGTTAAGTGAAACAAAGAATTTCCATTACATTGCTTTTCCAAAGTTTCATTTTACAATCTCAAATTCGAGTATAGAGAACACATACAGTCCCCAACGGGCTGTAAATCGCGCGAAGATGATTTAAGAGATGGGGGTCAAGAGTTGACCAAGAACCCCGACCGTGTCGGCTACCGTGGATGAGAGGATCACGCAAATGGTACTGTGATGGCCTGTAAATGCTATTCTGCAAATTTCACAAAGAATAGCCCGTCAAAACTCCTACTGTAGTTGCCGGTTTTTTTTCTATATCCTCGAGGTAAACCTGGGTTTATGAAATTTTCAACAACGGCGTCATGAATTCATGACATAATTGAGAATCACCTTATTCTTGTGAATTATGAGTTTTCTGTTGAGCTTATCTATTGCAAAGCTATGGGCAATAGCTAAGGTTTATATGCCCAAATTCCTAGCAACTTTGCATGACCGTTGATATTCCCAATATCAACCCTAACCTTATATGCTTAAATCCCCTGATACCGGGATGCCGGTAAGTCCCTAATCTCCCCAGCATCCACACATTTTACTAACTCCATCATCTTATCTCCTGTAGATATTATATTTGTTACATCCTAAACTCCTTTTCCCGTGACTCCTGTCATGGAGTACTATCATATCGACAAATCACCCGTATCGCTGTCATAGGAGATCACTCGACATCTCATCATCCTCCAACCAATCTGTTTGCTCACCGGGGGGTAGAAAGGAAATATTCAAGATGAAAGATACTCGGAATAATTCAAGCAATAGGTGACAAGCATAGCAACAAGTATTACTGCAACAGCGGCCGCCAAGGATAGGCATACTAGGGGTGAGGAGACGGGGAGTAGTTCTGCCTTGTTGGAAGGAGAATCCAGAGGTGGAGGGGGAAGGGGAGTGAGTGCAGGTGCGGTTGTCTTTATTTCGATAACTTCCAGTTGTGGATAGGGGAATGCAGGGACCTCAGTATCCTCTGTGGCGGGCTCCGGAAGCGGGGAGGGCGTACGGGAGGAGAGCGGGTAGGGGTCGAGTTTGGTGTTTATGTGGTTTTGGAGGAGCTTCACTATCCCTTCGTGCCCTTTCGAGGCAGCTAGCAAGAGTGGTGTGCTACCTTTATCGTCTTTCGAGTCGGGGTTGACCTCCTTCCGGTCCAGGAGGAGCTTCACTATTCCTTTGTACCCTTTCCGGGCAGCCAGCAAGAGTGGTGTGCTACCAAAAGTGTTTCTCGAGTCGGGGTTGACCTCTTTCCGGTCCAGGAGGAGCTTCACTATCCCTTCGTGCCCTTCCGAGGCAGCCAGAAAGAGTGGTGTGCTACCTAGAATGTCTTTCAAGTCGAGGTTGACCCCATTACAGCTGAGGAGTAGCTTCACTATTCCTTCGTGCCCACTGTCTGCAGCCTATGATAGCGGAGTACGGCCCATGAAATCAGTCATCGACATATCCAAACTTTTCTTCTCCAACAAAGATATCACAATCTCTTGAAGCCCCATCTATGCTGCGCAGTGAAGTCCAGAGAATCCATGCGGAAGGTCCCGTGAGCGCAAAAAGCGCTTCTGTCTACAAAGAACTTTCGCTGAGACATGTTGATCGAATTCATCAAGAAGCCGGAGCACAAGTGACTACACTTTCTGTCATTCCGTGTGTCACAAAGAACCCCCAGTAAGTTGATGCATATTTAAGGAAGGGTGCACCTTTGGGGACGAGAATGTGATCAGCCGGAAGTTTATTAACAGAGTCATGGTTAAGATACGTCAAACAGACTTCTGCCATTGTCGTGTAGGCGTTTCCGAAATATTCGGGATGACCGTTGAGGTATTCTTGAAATGTGAAATGCACCAAGCGGAGTGTCGACCCCTCATCTACAGTGACAAGCCCAAGGCATGAGGCCAGCACTGTTTTTATGTCAGGAATATTTTGGGAATTGACATCTTGAGAACCTATTTCCACACCAAGGGCAAAGCATAGCTCTTCACTCGTCATTGGCCGCTTCGATCGGGAAATCCACATCAAAGCATCCATGCCAAGTTTTGATTGACCTCCGCGCTTCGCCATTATTCTACTCAAAGTCTCGCGATAAGCGTCGTCCAAGCCGAGGCCTCCACTGGTTATTTTCTTGAGCTGTTCTCATCTCTTATGGATCGTGGTCTCGCCTAATATTGTAGCTATAGTTAAAGAAACAAGTAGAAACCTGCGCACTATGGTCAGTCGTGACTCGGGGCTATTGATATGGTAATGGCCATGACATACGCGCAAGAAATCCTTTCCGGAATAAGATGCATAATCTCGGCCTCCAACGTCGAATCCATCGCTTCTGGAATTGAGTCTTGATCCAACTCTTTCGCGAGATATTCCCTTATATTCGCGCTGTCCGTGCTGATCGGGATATCGTGAGCACGATCCGGAAAGTATTTTTCCACCAGACCTTGAACATGGGGTCTCCCAGTGAGGAATAGCCGGACACCTGGTGACCCTTGGGAAATGGCACGCAACGAGCTCAGAAGTTCGGGTAAAACCCTATCCGGACATACATCCAGCGCATCAATACAGATAAAGATACGTTCTAAGGGAGCTAAGGTAGCTTTTGAGAGTTCCAGAATGTCTGGGAGCCGAGGTCCTCTGCCATCGCGTTTTGCTTTCTGGAACGCTGTATTAATCTCGCCAGGAACTGTTCCCAAAGCACCCACAAGTTGCTTGACCAGAGCACCGATCATATTCGCGGGTGTTTGCTCCTTTAAGCCCTGAAGATCGCAGTAGAGATAAACCACGGCGACATTATTCCCTTCGATCTGATTACATATCGTATCAATCACTAGTGAACTGTAATAGTACCATATCTAGTTAGCGATGGCGGTCGCTCGTAAGAAATCGCTCTTCCCTCATACCTCAGGTAGGTTTTCCCAACCCCTGGGTTTCCGGAACAGAATAGCATAGCCTTGCCAGATCCATCTTTACCGTCGCGCCATCTCAAAAACTCTTCATTTTTCAAAAACCAACTCCCTAAGCCATCGCGACGCCGTGTACTCACATCCTGATGACGCATACGAGGTTCTAAAGGCGATAACCATCCCAGAATTTGCCGCTCTTCGTTTGTGTAGTTAGTGTTGTAGATAGTGTTGTAACTGCTGATTGTGTTGAAACTGTTTTGGTGGCCCGAGCCGGTAGCATTCGGTTGCAGGTTTCTAGAGTGATCCATCTTAGTTGGCAGGAGTGTGTGGTGGTCGTTCTACCGGTATCGTGAATGAATGGAAGTTGTGAAAGCGATGGAATATCACAGAGTTAGTGTTCAGCGGAAAGCCGGGGCATAACACTTGTCCAGCCTTATTGGTAATGCGAAGGTACTTCGGTAAAGTACGGGGTCTCGGGCGCTTGCATGGTGGAGTCTCATGATCATAACAGCGAAAGTACCAACAGGACACACCCAACCTGCACCTTGTGTAATCCAGCTGGTTTACATAATTTCCCTCTCCACTAGCGTACGGGTACTAACTTATCTCTAACAAGCAGGGTGGGTGCGGATTTCCAAAAAAAATTACTATAAGTACAAATATTTACGGTTAACCTTTTGGCTGCCAAGCAGGCACACTGCTATGTACGGTACTCCTAGTGTCAAGATGCTTCTTCACTTTTCCGAAAATCCAACTCAAAAAGCGCCTGGTGAGTGATTTTCCGTGCGTGCAAGCGTGCAACATACGGTAAAGGGGTAGCTAGGTCATGAATTGATGTTACGGGGCAGGGTTGTTGACGATGGTTTTACACAAGTGTAGTTAGTCTAATGGAACAAGCAACCCCTACCCTTTCAATGCACAACCCACACAACTCTGCTAGAGTTGTCAAATAAGAGCTAATTTCATGATAGGTATGCTGAGATAGGTATTGCATATTCTATGAACCCATTTTTTTTCTTGCTCTTTACATCCACTAATGGTGGACAAAAAAGGCACTTCTTCAGGCGAACTGTATCTTGGTGTACTATTCGGCGCGGGGTGTTCTTTTACTGCTGCACCATCAATTCATGATCTACCCTTGTATGATATATACAAGTAGCACAACTACCTTTTTGCCCAGTAGCGAAAGGAATGAAAACTGCCATTTCTCTTCGGAAAGTTCTCATAGCCCCAAATATATCGTGCCATCACACCTTAGCCGTCTTTCTGTAAGCTACTGGTATTCTCGAATGGTCGGCCCAGATGTAGTTCTAGCTGGCACTGTTGCAATATCGAATTTATTTGGCAAATAATTGCTCAAATCTCTAGAGTACCTTTTAGGCTGAACTGTCCATTGTCGTAGTCTTAATGGCACATACGGTAGGGTCATGAGAACCCTCTCCATATCTGGGACTAGGCGAGGACTTTCTTCAAAATCCGAATAATTCCTTGCCTGGACAAATCTTAAAGGCTTCATGAATAATTATTCTCAGTATAGTGAAAAAGCGTCAATCGAGTTGAGTGGTGTGAGGAATCTTACTCTTGTGGTGTTATGTCAATACTTGTAACTTCACACAAATTTTCAGCCGCAGATTTTTTTGTAGAAGGATTGGGTGCGTAAATTACGTAATAACTCAACTCATTCCATCAACCTTAAGCTTGGCGATCAAGAAAGAGCTTTTCGACCATGAGGCTCAAAGTCTGCACGCTTTTTCCTTTTTCATGAACGAGTCTCATCACCATCCTTCCACCCTGCCGCACAAACAATCCGAACAGCTGCCTGAACAGTGATCAGCGACTTATTGTTCTACACCACTCCATCCAGCAAGCAAGCCAATGTGAACAATCGCCAGATGCAGAGAGTATGGTGGACCATTCTTGCCTTCCCGATGCTTGGCTATTCTCTGAAGAATGCTAACATCGTCGGGGCAGGACGTGTACTCAAGTACGGAATGGGAGTTTGATGTGAATTTATATGATCCTTCTAACTATGATACCAGATACAGTACGATAGGAGCGGATAACCATGGGCACCTACGATAGCTCTCAGCACGGTAACGGTCAGTATTCCGTGACACATCAGAACTCGAATAAACGGACCTTGTGCTAGGATGTTGGAATCGCCTCTCCTAGTAAGGTCTGGTGTTTTTTTCTTTTTTATTTGTTTTGGAAGCAGGTTGTTTGGTGTGTTTTTCGCCCCTTTTCCGGAGGAGGAAATTTTGGACTACCCAGCACATGGTCCGTCTATCTGAGTTCTTACGGTATCTTATGATTAACGACCTGTTGCTGGCGCCGATACTCATATGATAGGTGTAATTTATTTAGGCATCATAGCTTCAATTAACCGTGAATCCCCACGATACATCCGCTAAACAATGGTGGAAAAAAAAAATTTAGCATTGGGAGTAACATTATATCTTTACCAATCCCAAACATATACGACACCACATGCCCACAACACAAGACCTACCATACAAAACACACTCTACAACAAAACCGAATCTAAAGTTCAAACCCGGTATACGAAACATGGATAAGCCCCCCATGCTACCTCCAGCATTCAATCCATCTCCAGTGCAATACTATTAGTATATCCCAACTTTAACAGCACAGTACTCTCTACCAAAACCACAACAGCTATGTCCAGGTATAGTACGCTACTGTAGATGATAACCATAGAGGACGAGGATAAGTACTTTTCTATATCGGCTGGGAAGCTGCTCAATGACTGTAGGAGCGGGAGTAGGAGTTGTGAAGGCGATTAATCCTGGTAGATATTGACATCACAGCTTTCGGAATACAGTACTAAAGCACGATGGTTGTTAAACATGGTATTGAATAATGGCTCGCTGGTTAATTGGTTGGGGTTTCTAGTTCTGTTCCAGGTGGGTATTTGGAAAGCCCGTGGGAGGATAAGAAACGAATCTGGTGCAGTTGTCTTGTTGTAAAACCCAGAATGAATATCGACAAGTAAGAGAAGTAAGAGAGGAATAATAGATAGATGAAAGATTTCTTGCTTGTTTGGTAATACCTATAATACACCTCTATATAATACAATAACCCCTTTTCTGGTTGTCTGTATTCAGAGCACCACCAACCTCCAAACACCGGCCCCTTACTAGTCCCCTGACTTAAGGGTTAAGCATCTCCTAGCTTTATGCTAAGTGTCTCCTAGCTGAACACTAGTTTCATATCCACATATTCTGATGTATATTCCAACATTCCCGCTCTTATTGATATCTCTGGATATCTGACCTTCCAGTACATCTTGTACTGTTTGTTAGGATAGCCTATTAGATCTCTCCTATTATATAACAGTGCAACAGGCAATGATATTATCATGTTATTATAATGCTTATCAGAATGGGGAATAAATACTCAGAGTTGTATTTATTAATTCTTGTTTGTCTTCTTAAAACTAAGCCCTTGTTAATCATCTTTAATCTTCCTAAGGCTAAACTTCTTGTATTCATACTTAGTCTTCCCAAGACTAAGTTCTCTTATTCACTTTCTCCTTATCTTATAAGTCAGATATCATCAGGCTTCTTTAGTAAAGAGAGTAAAGGTGTTTTTTATTCATAAAGTTGTAAAGTTATATTGAGGAAATAACTTATGTGGTTGCGTGAAGAACTAACTACAACATTGTATGTCCTTCCTGATATAGTCCTTCCTACAACCTACTTACATATCAATAACTAATTATGAGTCACATTTGTAACTCATACACTTCTTGTAACCTAATAACTACATGACCTAAAGTAGATCATGTGTGAAACTCTCATGTTCTCCTAAACAAGTCATGTGGGTAAAATCAAATATAATAACTATGACTTACAAGTATGAGTCATGTATGAAACTCACATGACTTCAAATAAAGTCATGTATGTGAAACCTTACAAACCTATGACATCATAATCAGAAATCATGTGAAAAAACTTTTCCATACTAGGTTTGTAACACTGTCCAAAGAAAATAAAATAATAAAGAAATAAGGAAATGCAGAGAATTTTACAGTAGCTTTCCAGTAAAAAGCCTCATCTACATCCTTGTAGATGATATCCTGTAGGAGGATGAGAAAAAGGTTAGCGGTATAGTATATACTTCTACTGAAATGTAAAGAAACACAAAAGTGAAAAGACAGAAATACTTCACACATGATCCCAATGAACAAGCCAAGGAAAAATACTCTAAGAATGTTCATCTTCTTAATCCCATCACTTCAACATACCTTTAGTGTATTTCTCTCAGTAGGGCTTTGGTCAAGATGTCTACTATCATGTCAGCCATCAGTATATACCTAAGGAGTATATGCTCACCCATAATCATTTCCTTTACATGATGGTACTATATATCAGTGTATTTTGTGTATTCATTCAGCCAATGATTACTTGTAATGTAGATTGCACTGTAGTTGTCCATGTAGAGTAGGAGAAGGGTGGTGAAGGTGAGTAGTATCTGGATTATGGTACCAGAAGAGAGTAAACAGGTAGATTTCAGGAATGATAGTTTGTTAGCTTTATTTGGAAAGGTACTTGAGGGAGGAATGATAAAGTCATCTATTATACTCTGAAAGAACAAACCATCCTTTATAGTATCTAAGCATCCTATATATTCAGCTTCTGTACTAAAAAGCACCACCATTGTCTGCTTTTTAGCTCTCCAAGCTATGGCAGTACCTTGCATCATAAAGATATATCCTAATGTAGACTTCTAGTCTCCTAAGTCTCTAGCCCAATTGGAGCTAAAAATTGTATCAGATGAGGAGAAACTCTCATGCTGGCATTGGAGATTTTGGCACTGTCACCTGGGGTATACATAAGGTCAGGTTGTTTAGTTTACTGAATATATCAAAGAACTCATTTTGCTTGCAGAAGGTGTTCAACTGGAGGAGATAAATTGAATTTATTGAGCACAGAAATGGTATATGTGAGATCAGGTTGTGTTGTAGTCATAAGATACATCAGACTGCTTACAAGTGACAGGTATTCATTCTTTTGAGTTTCATCACAGACATCCTGTAGTGGTGTGAGAGAGTTTTAAGGTTCAGAGTCAACCAACTCAGATTGTGTCTTTTGGATTCAGTTTTCTATTCAGACAGTATCAATTAGTATTATAATATCATTGTAGAGTTCTATGTGAAAATATTTGAAAACAGTTGCAATGAATCTCTTTTAACTTAGGTGAATCATAGTTCATTTGATCACTTGGTATAATATCAAGAATCAGTTAATATAGATATTTAGGAACTAGTACATTGAGCTAAGGTCAGTCATCTGATATTTCTGTGAGAGAAGTGCTTTTAGGTGATTTACAACTTTCTAACTTAGTGATATGAGAAGGAGATCATCAATGTAAAGTAAGACATGTATACAGCTTTCAGTATTGTTGACATTCCAGGAAGTGTAGAGACTTGAATTATTGGGGGACCTCATAAAGCCTATTGAGTAGAGAAAAGTGTTAATATATTCATTGAATAGATATAGAGCTTCCTTCAAACCATAAAGTGCTTTCTTCAGCTTGCACACTCATTGTGCAAAAATTACTTTCAAACCTTCTGGAGGTTTCCTGTACATATTACCTTCTATTAAGAGGTTCTAGAATGTGGTAACCACATTCTTATGATCCAACTCCCTCCTGTAAATAGCAGTCAAGGTAATAAGTATCCAGAACATAGTAAGTTTTGCCATCAGAGGGTAGATTTCGCCATAGTCTGTTTGTTTGTATCACCAAAAAACTAACCATGCCTTATATCTTCTTGAACCATCATGATTCATTTTCATTCTGAAGACTCACTTGCAGCTAATCAGCTTCCTCTCTCCTGAAGAACTGACTAAGTCCTATGTTTCATTTGTTTCCAGATGGCCAAACCCCTCCTGAATGGCATACTCATGTTCATGAGTATGCTCATGAGCTAGAGCTACCTGATAGCTAATCAGGTTACTCTCCTCTATAAACTCTACCCTTGCTCTATTTACTCTCACCATAGCACCCAACCTTTATCACCTTCAAAGAGTCTCTGCCTCAAGCTTCCAGATTTCTCATTGCTCTCAAGTATCTTATACTGGTCCCATTCCATCTTCTTATACTGTTCTTCTACTGGCTATAACTTTGGACTGACCTTACAGCTCTGGAGGACTTCAAGGAATATTCTGTATAATTGGGACATGTAAGAGGTTTGTTATGGGGTAGTTCAACTGTAGATAGTGCTGGTCAATCTAAGATATAAGCTTCTTGAATAAGATAAGATAGGATAAAACGAAGATTGTTGAGGTAGGTTCGGTCTTTTAAAAGGCATGGCAATGTGAGTTTAGTGGTAAAGTTTTCAAGATTAGATAAGAAATATATCAATAAGATCTCTTCTCCATTGCTTGATATTTCTAATAATTGGGGGTACCTCAATATTTATATTCCACATCTGGGTTATCATAGGCTACAACTAACTCCCATACTATCTAAGTACCTTCATCAAAACCCACTTATTTTTCCTGAGTGTGAACACTCCTGAGCCTGAGAATATTTGCCCCACTTAGCTTTGATCTCTTCAGACTCCTATTGTCTCTGGGGGGTGTGGACGCTCCTCCAGGAGGTAGTCTTTGATCTCTCTACTATATGAACTTATATTGAATATGTCACTCTAATGGCCACTATACTAATTGTTCTGCCTCAAAACATAAAGTGATCAGCTTTAATGAATGAGTATAGCTATTGCATTGCATATCAATGCATCACAAAGCCCATCAGATGTAGAGGATTTTAACTCTAGATTGAGCCAATAGCTCATCCAGCAAAAACCTCTCATACCAATTCTTGAGTAGGCCCTCTTGGGGCACTACTTCTTTCAAAGCAAGAGGCTCAGCTTTATGGTCACCCTTTGGTTCCATAGGCTCATGATATTCAAGTCACTAACGGTTTCTTCCCCATTTTGTCCCATTACCTATCAGCCACAATCTTTAACCACTAACATACAGGATAATAACCTGCTCAAAGCCTAACTGAATCTCTTCGAGTCACTTCCTGTGAGCAGTCGAAGGTGCCCTCTCATATATCCTATGGACAGCATCTGGTCGGACAGATGGCGACGATGTATATGGTGTTATGTTGAAGGTGGTGTCTATCATCGTTAAAGTGTCAGGACACAACTTGGCCGTAATACTGTAATGATGCCTGGTCCCTACATGGGGGCTGCAGGGGTATGGTAGAAATATTCCTGAGTGAAAGCCAAGTAATTTTGACCCTTTTTTTTTCATATGCCTAATAGTGTTGATACATGCTGGTCCTGGTATAGGGTGTATGTGTGGGAGGGATAGGCTATTTAGAGCCATTTCTTCTATTTTGATAGAACTTTCTCTTAATACTACCTCATTGCAGGCATCAAAGGCACAACATGAAACAAGTACTTGCTGATTGCCTAAACTAAGTAGTTAGTTGAGAATCCCTGTTGGTGGTTGTTCTGGAGGCCTCCTCCTGCTAACTCATAGCTCATTGAAATGCACATCTGATGCATTAACTATTCTGGCAAGTTGACCCTCTTTGGTGTTCCACAAATACCAGATTCTTGTCATGTTACTAATGTAGTCAACAAATATATACTCCACTGAGTAGGGGGCAAACCTTTCAACCTGTAGCTCCTTGCAAATGATATTATATGTAATGTAGCTAAAAGATTGCAGGTAGCTAATATCAGGAGTCTTCTCATAAAGTATCTGGTATAGAGTCCTGCCTTTGACATATCTGGAAGGGCTCCTAGCATGAAGGTAAGAAACGGTGTTTTTAGTTTCAGCTTAGAAGGCATCATTGAGATGAAAGTTGATCATTATAGCTCAAACCTTAGTAATAGGCATACAGATTAAGTACTCACTGACTCCATTCTTATACTGCATATAGGGTGGCGATAGTTCATAACTTATACTGAAAACTCAGTGAATACCATAAAAGAACCTATTATTGTATTCCCTTTTTCCATTATCATACAGGAAATGTTTTATTGGCCAATTAAGCTACTATCTTTCTACTAGGTACTGAAATTCCTAAAATCAGGATATAACCTCATCTGCAGTGTTGGTACATAGGAATTACACTTAAGTGTATCATGAGTAATCATTAGTATAGATAATAAAATAACCAGTACCAGCCATTGAGTGGGGTTTACTATAGGCCCATCAAGATCAGAGTAGATAAGCTTGAAGGTCTCTTAGTTCTCTCTACTGGTACTGTGCTTATCTGACATTGCTGCTTTACCATAATGCAGATTACACAGGTAGAAGGATAGTTAGCATCTTTATTTTCTGTATTATTGGCAATCTACTATGTGTTTTTGTCAACACTTTAGATTTGGTTTTCCTCATCACTATTGTGACAGACTCCCAAGAGCTTCTGAATTACTGTCATCCCAAGATACCTAAGGCATTGATGTCATAGATATAGAGAGGGCATCACAGTTATAAGACTATGGCTGACCGGTTGTTATCAACTGGTAGCTGTAGGTTCAGAGAAGGTTCTTTAGAGATGACAATTAATTTCACTCCTCTTGCAAGGCAAAATAGAGTGTTATTGTAGATGGTCACTATTCTGACCCTCAGAGGTTAATGGTATGAATGTTGAAGTATTGGTAGGGAGAAGATATAAGGAAGAAGAAGGCACTAACATTAGTAGGTTACCAAGGAAGTGGTAGATACTACTTTGATTAATAGTGTGCTCTACCAGTTGAGTTCCTGCTAAACAATGACCTCCCAGATAAAAGGAGAGGGGAATACCCAACTCTACTGGAGGACTAACAGATAGTAGGGATACACCAAGCCTCAAAACAAGGCTTCAATTGCTAATATCTTGCCTGAGAGGAGTCAAAGTTAAATGTTTCCTTTCATGATTCTTAGAAGTGGGGTCCCATCACTAAGGTATACCATAATTGGCTGAGAGAGTGGTCTGAGTTCTATGAAGAAGCTTCAATTAGGATAGAGATTATGGGAAGCCTCAGAGTCAATCAACTAATCAAGTTTCACTTGTACCCGGAGTGGACTCCCAACCATCAGAGCCTGAGTAACAGTAAAGTCATTTGCATTAACAAGTTCTTCAGGGAGGCAGTACCTAGCTGTGACTGGGAGAGTGGGTATACTGCTATGACATATCATAGTACTAGTATAGGCTGATGGATGCTGTATCGAAGGTGTAGTAGATTGTGATGAAGCAGTCATATTGATATGAGTAATTGGTACAATTCTGACTTCACATTGATACTGATAGCACTTATCCCTTTAGTGACCTGGTCTATTGCAATGCTAGGAGCTTCCATTAAAATCTGATCTGATAAAACTGTTGAACCCCATATTATGAATATCTCCTGTCAATACCCACTTGGGTAGTTGTGACTTGAGGCCCAAGTAGAAATGATTACTGTACCTACTATGTCAGGCATGGAAGGACCAGCTGTAGTTATTATTTCAAGACTTACAAGCTTTATGCGATACAGACAGTAGAGCTATGCTAGCAGTGAGGCAGGAGGCTGCATCTGCTCTGACCTACTTGTTGAGACTCTTCATCTTCTCATACTCTAGAGGTATATTGATGATGTAGGTAATATTTCTAAATACTCTTGAATTACCAAATACTCAATCTCTAACAGTATAATAGACTTCAGGAAGTATGGTCAGAATTTTATTGATATAGGCATCTTTGGATATTTGACTATAAGTATCCATCTGATCCTTACAAATGATACAAAGTTGTTGCTATGGGAAATAGCATTACCATTGGTTTAGATATTTTGTTAACTTAGTTATTCACTATAAAGGGGCTAAATAGAGAGTGTTAGGGTAGTGATTGTATTGTGACTGTTTTTGTGTGTTTTAGTGTTTGTGTAGTTACAGATTCCTACTTAAATAAGTTTGAGCATGAAGAGTGGGTTTCTTTTCTCTTCATACAACCTCTTGTATATTTCATCTAATACTAAGTTGTTATTTACTACTGTTCCTTTTTCCCAGAATTCCTCTTGCTACTATTCTTGTTCCCCAGAATGCTTCTTGACCGAGTTCTTCTTTCCCAGAATCCTTTCCCTTGACCTTGCTCTTATTTTCTGCAATCTCCTCACCTTGTTTGCATACCTTAGACTTCCTCCTTGGCCTCTCATATAGTCTTTGCCTTTCTGCATCTTACTAGAGTTGTTTCATAACACTAGGTTGCATTCTACTATCCAACCTATATAAATCTCAAATGATAGATTCTTCCTTGGGACCTTCCTGTCATAGTTACTTCAATTCTACCAATTATCTATGGTATCACTGATATGATGATCCACAACCTCAGCATCCTTGTAAACCAAGATCCAAATCAATTGGATGTCAATACAGTGCTTTAACTGATGCAGAATTCTTGTACCTTGGCCAAAACTATTCTCTCTCTTCCTCAAGTCTCACTCTCTACCATCAACAAAGAATGTCAAGAGCCTAAGAACTCCTATGATATTCTATTGCGAGAGAGAGATCACTGGAAGACTGAGGCTAAAGCTTATGTACAATGTTCTCCTACTCTCAAGGTCAACTTATTAAGAGAGAAAGCAAACTTGGATATGTTTTGCTTGATGGCTATAAATAGTACCCCTCATCTTCATATAGAGTTGATTCCTAATCTTAAAAAATTTGATGGCACCAAAGATAAACTTCATATCTTTATTACTCATCTCTCACTTAAAATCCAAGGAGATAGTCATAAGTTTCTAGACTCCCAGCACCAACTTTGTTATGCTTCTGGCAGACTTTCCAGTATCACTTTCAGCCAAATCCTCCTGTTGATCAAGGACTCCTGAATTGACCTTATCAACCTGTAGGCATTTATTACTTTGTTAGAGAATGCCTTTGGCGATCCTAACAGAGTTGCTATGACTGAAAGAAAGCATGATAGCCTCAAGTAAAAGAACTTAGACTTTGCATCCTATTATACTGAGTTTCAGAGATATATATCTGATGTGGATTGAAACAATGGAGTCAAATGCAGTCAGCCAACAAGAGGTTTAAGCAATGAATTGAGGGACCAGCTTGTTACAGTTGATGCTCCAACTTCATTGCATGGATATGTAGCCCTTCTTCAACATCTGGATAATCATATCCAGGTATGCACAGCAGAAAGATCCCATTGACTGACTCAAAATAACCAGAATCACAACTCACAAAAAAATAATCTTTCTCCCTTTGTTCTGAAAGCTATGCTATCACCCTTCCAGACTTTGACGAACTTTATACCCTCAGTACCAAATACTGTTCTTCTATCCACTCAATCCAGATTACATGCAGGCCCCATAGATCTCTCCTCTGCACATCGTTGTCTTATGCCTGAGGAGAAAGTGTAGAGAATATGAGAAGGTAGTTGTCTCTACTATGGAGGCTTTGGTCACATAGCACTTTCCTGTCCTGTGAAAGTACCTCCTTGTCGACTTCAGGTTCAAGAAGCCTGACTTAATTTTCATCCTCTTCCAGTCAAATTTTTTTTGCTAATAATAACCCATTCACTTATCTTGATACCAATAAACCAATGGTGGAAAATGATTTGTCCTAGCATTAGGCGATGGCCCTTCCCTGGTACTATAAAAGTCTTTTGATCATTGTTATCACCTCTCCAGTTTTTCTCTTTCACCTAACTCAATAGTTGATAAAAATTCAATGGATGGAAAACCCTTAGTTCTTACATGTACTCTATCGGACAATGGAAATAGAATTAAATCACATACTCTGATTGATTGTGGGGCTACTGGATATGCTTTCATCAATGAGACTTTTGGTCACCATCATAATTTCCCTTTTTATTTAATGCCAGAACCTCAAGTTATAGAAGTCATTGACAGATATCCCATGGCCTCTGGTGCAATTACTCACCTAGTGAAAGTTACTCTACACATCTGTGAACATGCAGAAGTCCTCTTCATATTTGTCATAAACCTTGGCCATTATCCTGTCATCCTCAGGATCCCTTAGTTATGATACCATAATGTTGCAATTCGATCGTCTTCTAATACAATTACCTTTAACTCTAATCACTGCCTTACTCATTGTACATCTGATCTTGTTACTGTACATGGTACATTCCAAGACCTCTCCAATATGCCTGACTCACTTAATGCTATCACCCAAGCCTTGAGATACACAGTTCTTGAGGAAGTAGAGGTGAAGACTAAGCTACTAGAGCAATACCACAAATTTCTGCCATTGTATCTAGAGACTGGTTCACTGCAGCTACCACCTCACTGAAAGTGTGTTCATAAAATACCATTGATAGATGGATTTATACCCCCAGTTGGACCTCTTTACAGTATGTCTCGGGATGAGCTGAAAGCCCTACAGGTGTGGCTTGGCCAAGAACAAGAGGCAGGATGCATTGAGACATCAAGTTCACCTGCCTCTTCACCATTATTATTCATCAAGAAGAATGACAGATATCTTTATGTATGCAATGATTTCTATGGTCTTAATACTGGAACAGTGAAGAACCATTACTCACCACCTCTTATCTGAGAGACCTTGACCTGCTCCTTGGCCATGAAGTATTTTACAAAGCTTGACATCCAAAATGCTTATGATCTGATATGCATGAAGAAAGGAGAGGAGTGGAAGACAGCCTTCTGGACTCACTATAGCTTATATCAATATAATATGATATCTTTCAGATTGTGTAATACACCTGCAACTTTCCAAACCTATATCAATGAGGCGTTAAAAGGTTACCTAGACATCTTCTGTACTGCCTATCTGGATGATGTACTTATATTACAAACTTAGCAGGGAAAAGGGTTTTCACATGACTCATAATTATGAAGTCATAGATTTGTAAGGTTTCATGCACATGATCAATTAGGTCATGTGAGTCTCACATATGACTTGGGATTATAAGTTATAGTTATTATATTTGATTTAAGTTATAAAATGTTTTTGCACACATGACTTAATTGAAGTCATATGAGTTTCACATATGATCTACTTTAAGTCATGTAGCTAATATGTTATGTGAAGTATATGAGTCACAATTGTGACTCATGAAAAGTTATTGATTAGTAAGAGTGTTGTGGGAAGGAGTATATAAGGAGGAGGAAATGACATTGTAGTTAGTTCTTCATGCAACCACCTAGGTTATTTCCTAGATATAACTTTACGACTTTATGAATATAAAACACCATTACAGTCTTTACTAAAGAAACCTGATAATATCCTCTTTTAGTATAAGGAGGAAGTGAACAATGAAACCTAGTATTAAGAATACTAAGTAAAGGATATGAAAGAACTTAGTCTTAGGAAGACTAAGTAATAAAGATAAGGACTTGGTCTTAGAAAGATTAGGTAAGGTTTGATAAATACAACTCTGAGTATTTATTCCCCATCAAAATAGTTATCATAATAACCATATAGGTCACTGCCTGTTGTACAGTTATATCATAGGAGTGATCATATGAGATCCTAATAGCTTATATACAGCAACTCCCTAGAAGAACATGTGGAGCATGTTACTAAGTTACTTGAACATTTGAGTAAATTCAGGTTACAGTGTAAGCCCCAAAAATGCAAGTTTCATGTGCGGTCAACAAGTTACTTGGGTGTAGTCATCTCTGTCAATGGAGTCAGTATGGACCCAAATAAAATTGAAGCTATTATGGCCTGACCCATCTCTCATGTTGTCAAGTATGTGAGACCTTTCCTTGGCTTCTCTAATTATTACTGTCGGTTTATTAAAGGCTATTCAAAAATCACTATGCCACTGAATAATCTTACTAAGAAGGCAGTTCTATTCATTTATAATACAAGTCAGGATACTGCTTTCACAACCTTGAAAGAAGCATTTACAACTGGACTGATACTTCAACACTTTGACTATGAATGAGAAATTGTTTTTAAAAGCAACACTTCTGACTACGGATCTGCCACCATCTTATTGTAGCCTGATGATGGGGGCATTCTCCACCTTATTGCCTTCTTCTACAAAAAGCACTCTCCTGTAGAGTGTAATTATGAAATATATGATGAAGAACTCTTAGCAATCATTCACACATTTGAAGAGTGGTGTCCAGAGCTTGAGGGCTCTATGGTTACTATTAAGATCTTGACAGATCATCAAAACTTGGAATACTTTTTGTCCTCGAGGTTGTTAAACCATTGACAAGCCGATTGGTCTGAATTTTTGTCCAGAGTTAATTTCAAAATTGTCTTCTAACTAGGGCATGTGAATGGTAAGGCAGATGCTTTGACATGCCATCTGGGAGAATAGCCTGTGGAGGGAGATGAAAGACAAGAAGTCATGGAGCAGACTGCATTAAAGTCCCAAAATCTTGATTTGTTGGCAAGCTTTAGACCCCTTGATGGTGAGTCTTACCTAGATCAACTATTTTCGAAGGGATATGAGATAGCCAAATTCCTGGCAAAAGTCTTGAAGATGTTAGATGACCAAGTTCAGCATTTATGGGAAATATCACTTGCCTCTTGCAAAAGGGAATGATCTTGACTCATCTTTGAATACCATCTCTATGCTCTAGCATCACAAGAGTTATAACTATACCTCTTGTAACTAAACTATGAGTCCCCAGCTGCTGGCCATTCAAGGCATGCAAAGATCTATGAACTACTTTGCCGAAAGTATTATTGGCTGAAGATGCATGAGGATAGGGCAAGATTTATATGGAATTGTCACCTATGCCAGTGATCACACACATGAAGACAAGCTCCATATGGTACTCTCAAGCCTTTGATGATTCTACAACATCCCTGGAAAGAACTTTCAGTGGACTTTGTCACTGGGCTTCCCTCATCTCATAGCAAAAATGTAATTTGGGTGGTTGTTGATTGACTCACTAGGATGAGATACCTTACTCCCCACTATACTACTCCCTCTGCTGAGGATCTGGCTGAATTGTTCCTTACCCATGTATAGTACCTGCATGGACTACTGGATGGTATCATCTCTGACTGTGGACCACAATTTACCTCAACATTTTGGAAGTCTCTCTGTGCCAGACTGGGAATCAAACCCCACCTCTGAACAGCCTTCCACCCCCAGACAGATGGATAGACAGAGAGAATTAATGCTGTCATGGAGCAGTATCTCCAAGCATATATTAATTACCAACAAGATGACTGGTATAAGTGGTTACCCTTGGCTGAGTTTTCAGCAAACAACTATGCTTCAGAGACAACAGTCCTATCATCATTCTTTGCTTGTTATGGCATCAATCCACAGTTTGAGTTCAATTGGGAAAGTGAAGTTCACAGTCCTGAAGACCTACAGGCCCACAATCTTTCCAATGAGATGAATCTTATTCATGATTATCTAAAAGCCAAGATCCTCCTTTCACAAGCTAAACAAAAAGAACAAGTCAATCATTCCCAACTCCCAGCTGCATGTTATAAGATTGGTGATAGAGTTTGGTTGAATGCGAAGAATATCTATACTAAGAGACCATCACACAAGTTAGATCATAAACATTTTGGTCTATTCCTGATTGCAGAGGTTATTGGTTCTCATACCTACTATCTGAGGCTACCTCCGACTATGAGAATTCATGATGTATTTCATGTTTCCTTGTTAGATAGTGTAGTAGAAGATCCATATCTGGGACAGATTACTCCCCACTCTCTACCAGTCAATGTACATGGTGAAGAAGAGTGGCAGGTAGAGGAAGTGTTAGATTCAAAGATTGTGAGAAGAAAACTACATTATGTACTGAAGTTAGTTGGGTATTCAGATCCTAGCTGGGAACGTGCAGAGAACTTAGAAGATTTAGTAGCTATAGATATCTTTCATGAGTGGTATTTAGGAAAGCCTAGACAAGTACTAGTATGATGTAAGAATATCTCATGGAGTTCGACACCTAAGAAGGGGATAATGTTGTGGGAAATAGCATTACCATTGGTTTAGATATTTTGTTAACTTGGTTATTCACTATAAAGAGGCTAAATAGAGGTTGTTAGGGTAGTGATTATATTGTGACTGTTTTCATGTTTTTCAGTATTTATGTGGTAACAGATTCCTACTTAAATAAGTTTGAATGTGAAGAGTGGGTTTCTTTTCTCTTCATACAATCTCTTGTATATTTTATCTGATACTAAGTTGTTATTTACTACTGTTCCTCTTTCCCAGAATTCCTCTTGCTACTATTCTTATTCCTGACAATCCTTCTTGACCAAGTTCTTATTTCCCAGAATCCTTTT
Source organism: Choiromyces venosus 120613-1 (assembly GCA_003788595.2). Taxonomy (NCBI): domain Eukaryota; kingdom Fungi; phylum Ascomycota; class Pezizomycetes; order Pezizales; family Tuberaceae; genus Choiromyces; species Choiromyces venosus. Next base: position 152,961 of record ML120460.1, read on the forward strand.
CCTTAACCTTGGTCTTGTTTTCTGGAATCTCCTCATACTGTTCACATACCTTGGACTTCTCCCTTGTCCTCTTGTCCAGTCTTTGCCTTTTTGCATCTTACTGGGGTTACTGCATAACAGTTATTCTAGGTAAACCCTGATGCTTTTCTCACTTGTGAGATGCTTCTTGCAATTAAATTGTCTGATGAGAGTGGAGATAGCAGTTAAGTAGTTTGTGTTGAGGCTGACATGAAGAGTAGTCCAGATCTTAGATGGCTCAGTAAGTCAAGACATATGCACAGGTGATATGAGTGCAGCAGCCAACCAACATACTGTTAATTATGGCTTTGGGTGAGAGGTATTTGTCCATGGCATTGAAGGCTGTCACAGAGTTACTATTTTGCAGAGGTTTTTCCATTCTGAGTACAATTTCCATAGTGCAGGAAGCTGTAAGAAGAATGGTAATATCAGTCTTCTAGTGACTGAAGTTATCCATTGTGAGCTTTGTGCAGCCCCAGGCAGGATAGTGAAAGTAGGTATCATCCTAGTAGAAATCAGCAGCTTGAGAGCATTGCTTTTATAAGACATTTCATAGTTTAGGTCATGGAAAGGTAGTGGTTTTTAGAAAGGGAGGGTATATTGTACTGGTTTTTAATGCAGACTTGAAAGGTTATTATGGTATAAGAATTGAGATAGTTTTGATAATGTTTGCCATTCTTAGATTGTAATGCAGTTTTGAAGATATTTGCAGTTCTTAGGTATCAGAGAGCTCATAACCTATTTGTAACAGGTGGTAACCTATATGAACTAATACAATAGGGATCAGCGGTAGTCCAGCTATCATTCAATTCTTAAGGGAGACTAGGGAGGGAAAGATAAGAAGGTCTTAGAAGAAGCGAAGGGGAAAGGGAGCAAGAGAATCACCATTCAACCAAGTATATTTCTCATCTAGGTTCTGTCTGAAGACTGGCATTTCCTGCTAGTCAGGAAGCCTGTCTTAAATACATGATTTTCTCCACCCAAGGTAGAGGTTCCTGAAAACCCACAACTACTATCATTACCAGTAAGTGCACACTACCGAAATCTTGTGATCCTACCAGAATCCTGAAAGCCCAAGGCAATCCTTCACCCAAGCCTTATCTCTACCACTGGTATATATGACCATTCCTTCCCTTGGAATCCCTAGGGCAAAACCTTGCTGGTACAAAAGTATAACTAATATAAAATATAACAAGTTACGGGAATCCTAATGATACTAGTAGTGAAACAATCAATCGATCAACATAAGCAAGAATAAACGAAATAATATAACAAAGGAAATCATAAGTGTAACCAGTATACAGTTGCTGCAACATGTACACATATTATATTCCCCCAATCTAAAACACTACATACTCTAGTCCATGTCCTCCTGCTCGTTTCTATCTATGTGCCAAAGGATGGAGTCATCATTGGTACTGAAGTTGTCAAATTCTGAATAGCTAGAGTCATATTCCTCATCGTCATAAGGTTCCCAAAATTTGTCAGGTACAGGTCCAGCTGCACAGGGAGTCTCCAAAACTTCCATTGGTTCCTAAATCATTCTAACATAGTGTGAATTGATCTTAGGTAGGTGGGCCACCAGGTGGTTTGTAGTCCAGTATTCTTGGATGATTTCCAAGGAGTTCTCCAAGTTCTCGATGGGTTCCCAAGAGTTGTCAGTCCTTTCATATCCTTTCCAGTGCACCAAAAATTTGTCCCTGTTGTTCTGGCATCTTAGTCAAGGATCTGTTCTGCTTCCCATTCTTCTGCATTGTTAATGATGATAGGTGCCAGCCTGCCCATCCTTTGAGATGCGAATCTATTTGGGTCATTTTTGAGGTATTCCTTGAGGGAAGATACGTACAAGAAGGGTTTCTACCGCACCATTCGCCAGCGCAATTCAAGCTTGTAGTTGTTGGTATAGATATCATGTTCCAGTACCTTGAATGGTCCAAACCATCTGGGTTCTAGCTTCCTCAATCGTCTAGGTGTAGAGGTGTAGGGCTGTCCTCTAACCAATACTCTGGTTGCAATCTTGAAAGGGCATCTCTGGGGTTTGCGCTACTTGTCTGCTTCTACTATTTGATTGAATGTGGCATGCTTCCAGGCCATATCCACTTCCATTCTTGTTGCTTCATGGGTATTCAATATTTCATTGATAGCCAGTACCTTACTGGCTGATCATTGGACTGGGTTAAAGATTTTCCATGGCTGTCCATAGAGTGCCTAGTAGGGTGAGATACCCAAGGATTCATGGGGTGTGCCATTCATAGCTGCCACTATAGAGGGGAGAGCCTGGGACCAGTTGTTCTGCCTTTTATTGACAAAGTTCTTCATCATTTTCTTGAGGGTGCGAATCCTGTGTTCCACTTGGCTGTTGGTTTGGTGATGGTATTAGGTGGCCATCCAGACCTGAATTCCCAATGATTTCATCATTTGAGACCAAAACTTAGAGGTAAAATGGGAGTCCTTGTTGAGTATTATACTGAGCGAAAGGCCATGAACATCAAAGATGGTACTTTGAAGCTTTTTGAATGTCTTCTTGGAGGTGGCAAGGTCTCCAAGAGGGACAAGGTAGGTATAAGATGTAAACCAGTCCATGATAACCATGATAGTATTATATTTGTTTGATTTGGTGAAGGGTCCAGCAAAATCGATAGCCAAGGACTGGTATGCCTCGTCTGGCTCTGGGAGTGTGAGGGATCGTCCTGCTGGGAGGGTAGTTAGTTTGTTGTTGATCTGATATTGGTGTTACGATCCGCTATATGATCTCTCCTTCCTTATATCTCACAACAGGTAACGACACTATTGTTAGCTTTCTTATAGGGATAGTACTTACCTATCTCCTATTGTATTCTCCTTCCTTCGAGAATTCTAATACTAGTTTCCTTACGCTATGTCTTAGATATTGACCGTTGCCAATACTAAGTCCTTATAGCGTTAACTAGTATTCGTTCCGTCTCTTCTTCGTGTTGGTTGGTCTTTATTTGTAAAGAGCGTAAAGGTGTTTTATTGATAACTTATAAGATAGGAAATAACTTAGGTGGTTGCGTGAAGAACTAACTATCAGGTCCTACTGACCTCCTTATATAGTTCTTCCAGCAACCCGCTTACAAATCAAATGAGTCACAACTGTGACTCATGCACTCGTATAACATATAACCTCATGACCATACTTGGTCATGCGCGAAAGTCCCATGACCTTAAAGGGGTCATGTGCAAAACCTCATGACTCGTATAAACGAAGTCATGCCTCTTAATCCTTATGACTCATAGGCGCACCTATGAGTCAACGCTCAACATACCAATCAAATTCAAACATAAACAACTATGACTCACAACTGTGAGTCATGTGAAACCCTATGACTCGTACCTGAGTCATAGTGTGAAAACATATCATTGTATGACTCAACTAAGTCATGTAAAAACCCTTTTTAACAAATGAAACCATTACAAACCATGCCGGGTTTGTAATACTAGCTCCCCTCTCCCTAAATCCTCAGTCCCTTGAGGATTCGTAATGATATCCTTCATAGTACAAATCTTTTTTTATGTTTCTGCAGATGTGTGCCATGTCTCCTGCAATTCTGCTGAACCTTTTTTCTTCCTCCTTCCTCGCATAGCGTTCCCTTGCTAGCTCTCTTTCCAGGGCTCTGATCCTTATATCCTTGCCTGCTATTTCTCCTTTTAACCATTTTCTATGCTCCTCCAGTTCCGCAATTTGCTCCTCCTTTTCCTTGACCTTTCTCTTCAAGGTTTCCTTCGTCTCGAAGGAATCGGTATGGGTTATCATTGGACAATCTCCCAACTGGTCTCCATCTTTCTTGACCTTGGGCCAAGATTTTTTGCCCCCCCTTCTCTTTGTTTTCGTCCCTGAAAACCTTACTTATTTTGCCGTTAAAAGGATGTTGTTGTCGCATGGCGACTGAGGTGGTGTTCTCGGGGACGGTGACGTTTCTTCCCATGTCGTCATGGGTGGTTCGAGTGGTTGTAGGGGGGTTCTGTATCTTTTCGGCCAGTAATCGGCCCCTTCTTTTTCCGTAAAGTGTACTCGGCATCCATCGTCGAAACAGCCTGTCCAGTTTTCCTGATTGTGTTTTGCTTGTTTGGGTGTGATTGGCTTGGATGCGGCGAGATCGACTAGATTGATCCAGTCTTTGTCGCTCATTTGTTCTTCTTCTTTGACCAGGCTTTCCTGGGTTTTTTCGGTGAAAGTGTTCGATTGTATGTTCGGCGTTGCTGAAGTTTTCTGCTGGGTACCACTCTTGGTCATGTTGTGCAGTGTAACCGGTCCACTGGGCTCGGTATTGTAGTTTTCCGTAATGTAGTCTTGAGTCGATAATTTGTTCGAGTTCGTATTCGTCTTCTCCTTCTATCTCAATAGGAGGAGGGGGAAGTTTCTTTTGTGAGGGTAGAGGATTGTCTGAATAAAGTTCGAGTTTGCTGATGTGGAAGACTGGGTGCTTTGTTTTCATTGAGGCTGGGAGGTCTAGCTTATAAGCTTTTTCTCCAATTTTTTCAATGATCTTGTATGGTCCAATTTTCCGGTAATCCAGTTTCTTTGATGGCCTCGTGGTTTGAATATCTTTCGTCATTAACCAGACTTTGTCTCCTGTTTTTAATCTTGGATCGGGTTTTCTGTGGCGATCGTTGTTTTCCTTCATTCTGTCTTGCGCCATTTGGATTTCTGTCTGCATAAGTCTGTGTAGTCTGCTGATATCTTGTTTCTCTAGTATTCCCGGTAATCCTGTATGTCCCATGGGTTCGTTGATGGGGTGATGTCCATAGTTCGCATAGAAGGGTGTTGTCTTAATGACGTCTTGTCTCGTGTTATTGTATGCAAACTCCGCAAATGATAGCCATCCTTCCCAATCTTGTTGGGAGTATTCCACGTATGCCCTTAAGAATTGTTCTAGTGAGGCATTTGTTCTTTCTGTTTGACCGTCCGTTTGGGGGTGAAATGCTGTGCTTATCTTTCGGGTGATGTCCAATCCTTTGGTCATTTCTTTCCATAGGTCCGATGTGAATATTGATCCTCTGTCGCTGATGATGTCTTTCGGTAATCCATGCAGTTTGAAAACATTTTTCATAAACAGTTGTGTAAATTCTCCAGTTTTCATATCCTTTCAGCAGGGTATGAAATGAGCCATCTTGGTCAGGCGATCCACAACGACCCAGATGGCGTCATAGTTATTCGATAGTGGCAAGTCTGTGATGAAATCCATACTGATGGATTTCCATGGTTTCTCTGGTATTTGTAATGGTTGCAATAGTCCATATGGCGCATGACGACTTGGTTTTATTCTTTGACACATGTCGCAGTTTTTGACATATCGCTTAATGTCTTGGCGCATGCCTGGCCAGTAGTATGTTCGTTGTGTTAACTCCAGTGTCTTGGCTGTTCCACCATGTCCATTTTGTGGTGTGTCGTGATTTCTTTTTATTGCTTCCGTTCTCGTTGGTTCATCCTCTGGCAACCAGATTTTTCCTTCGTACCACATATATCCTTCCTTCCAGTTGCATGATCCTAAGGCCACTTTTGGGTATTCTTTATCCTTCCTTTCTATGGCTTTTCGTATATCCTGAAGCAATACATCTCGTGATGTTTTTTCCTTGATATTCTTTGCAGTATCTTGGTCTTCTATCATCCATAGTTCCATGGTGTTGATTTCTTCTGAGCCCAAGGCGTATCCTTCATCCTCAAAGAATTGTTCCTTCGGTAACAGGATTCTTTGTCTTTGGGTAATGCGATCGTCTCCTTCCTTTGGTATATCGTTTGTTCTTCATGTGAGGGCATCTGGTTTTGCCCCTTCTTTTCCTGGTCGATATTCGATCCTAATGTTGTATTGACTAAGCTCTTCACTCCATCGTATTTGTCTTCCATTCAAGGCCTTAGTGGTTGTGAATGGAACGAGGTTCTTGTGGTCCGTAAGAATCTTGATTGTATGAGGGCTTCCTTGTGCATATTTTCTCCATTCCTTGAGGGCTTGCATGATTGCGAGAAGTTCCTTATCGTGTATGTCATAGTTGCATTCTGCCTTGGTCATTGTTTTTGACCGGTATGCTATCGGTTTCCATAATCCTTCCTTATCTTGTTGCGATATGATTCCAGAACAGACATAGTTGGATGCGTCTGTTTCTATCATTATAGGTGCTTTGGGGTCGAAGTGTCTTAGTATCGGGGTTGTGGTGAGTCTTTCTTTAAGAACTTCAAAGGCTTTTTGTTCCAGCTCTCCCCATTCCCACTTCTGATTCTTTTTTGTTCTGTTGTATAGTGGTTTCGCTATTCTGCTGAATCCTTCTATGAATCTTCGGTAGAAGTTGCAGAATCCCACAAAGCTTTGGATGTCTTTAACCTTCTCCGGTGTTGTCCATACTTTTATGGCATCTGTTTTGGTAGGGTCTGTTCATACTCCTTCAGAGTTGATAATGAATCCTAGGTATTCAGTTTCTTTTTTGTGAAATTCACATTTTGTGGGTTTTAGGCGAACCCCCATTTCTTTGAGTTTGGCTAGTATCATAGCCACATCTTTTCGATGTTGTTCTATGGTATCTGAGTATACCAGGAGGTCATCTAGGTAAGCTATGCAGTTGACATCCAAATATTTGCTGAGGGCATTATTGACCCATCGTTGGAAGGTTGCTGGTGCATTGGCCAATCCAAATGGCATGACCATATATTCATATAGTCCGTATCGTATTCTGAATGCTGTTTTCCATTCGTCTCCTTTGGCAATCCATATGTGTTGATATGCATCCTTGATGTCGAGTTTGGTGAAATATTTCGCCGTTTGCAGTCGATCCAAGGCTTCGCGTATCAATGGTAACGGGTATCTATCTTTTTTTGATACTGTATTTAGGCCTCTGTAATCCACACAGAGCCTTAAGCCTCCATCTTTTTTCTTGACAAAGAGTATGGGTGCTCCTGCTGATGAAGACGATGGCCTTATCCATCATCTCTCTAGATTCTTTTCCAAGTATTCTCTAAGTTCTTTAAGTTCCTCTCCTCTCAAGGGGTAGAGTTTCATGAATGGTGGCGGTGCTTCCGTTTCTATCTTGTGGTCTGCTGTTCGGTGCGGTGGTAGTTCTGTCCTTTCTTTTTCTTCAAATATGTCTAAGAAGTTGTGATACTCCTTGGGCACTATTTGTTTCAAAGTTTCTTTTCCGCCCTTTCCTTTCTTTCGCAAGGCTAATTCGGTGCTGATTGTTGTAGCTGCTAGCGTGAGCTTGGCATTGTCCCATTTCAGGATTCTGGTAATTTCTCCTTTTTTGTGCATTCTGCCGAATGCCTGTGCTGAGATAAAGGCTATTGATAGCTTTTTCTTATCTTGAGTTGATTCTTGAGTGTCTGTGCTTCCAAATCCTTGGTCGCCTCTTTCCGTGTGTTGAAGTTGTTGTACTTCCTTAAAGGGGGTTGAGACTATTTTCTCAATAATTATTTGGGCAATCCTATCCCCTTTGTGGACCTCGTAATCCACCTCTGACAGGTTTGCCAATAGGACCCGAATTTCTCCTGTATAGTCCGCATCTATGACTCCAGCATTAATGGTGAGGCCGTTTTTGCTTGCCAAACCACTTCTGGGTGCGATGCGGGCATAGGTGTTCTCCGGAAGTCCCATTGAGATTCCTGTTCCGATGAGCTTTTGTCCCCTTGCTGGGATGATGGCTCCTTCTATGCTGAACAGGTCACTTCCTGCAGCCTTTTGCGAACCTTTCATAGGTATTTTCGCATCTTTTCTCAGCTTTTTGACCGTAACTTCATAGTTTGGTCCTTCCTTGGTGCTGATCTTTAAAATCCGGCTTTCCAGATTTTCCCGAATTGCTTCCTTTTCTGGTATTGCATATACCGTTGGGGAGGCATCAAGGCATACTGCCTTACACCTGTCGCTATCGAAGGTGATTTCTTCTTTTCTCCAATCGATCCTTGGGTTGTGGTCTTTTAACCATGTCATGCCAAGGATGACTTCGTGTTTGACAAGGTTTGCCACTAGGAAAGTTGCTTTCTCTTTGTGGCTTCCGATGTCCATAGGGATTTTGGTAACATGGGTAATTGGTCCTGCATCTGATACAGTTCCATCCACCATGTATATATCTCTTGGTTTTTCGATTTTTATTAAGGGTAGCTGGTGATTTATAGTGAAGTTGCGGTCTATAAAATCTTCAGTTGCCCCTGAATCGATCATTGCATTCGTTGATATCTGTTCCTGTCTGTTGTGGAGTTGTACTTTGACCATGATGTGGTCCGATTCGAGGTTTTTTGTTTCTTTGTTGGTTAAAGTGGTGTTGAGGTATGTGGTTTTGATGTTTTTTGCCTTACCGTCCTCCGGTCCATCTTTTCCTGAGGACGTCATCATCCCTCTGATGGGTTTCGTTTGGTTGTACCCAGGACCATCTATTCTTGGGGACTTTCGTCGTTTAAAGCCTCCTCTTGTCCTTTCTCCACATCTAATTCTCGGATTTTTGGTCCTTTGGTATTGGCTTTTTTGACTCCACAGTCTTTTGCCATATGTCCTTTTCTTCCACACTGATAGCACAATCCTTCTTTCATGCGCTTTCTATATTCTTCCTGGGGTAGTCTTTGGTATCTTCTTCGATTTGTGGCATCCAGATCCATGGGTTCTCCTTGTGGGATTTCCTTGGGTGTTGTTTTAAAAGTGCCATCATGGTTTCTTGGGGTACCGTATGTCTCTGTCTTGACTTTTTTTGCCTGGCGTAGGTGTTTGAGTGTGGCTAGTCGAATTTCTTTGTTCATAGCCCATACTGCCAATTCGTCTGCTGCCGTGATTACTTGATCATAGTGATCAAATTCTTCTTGCAGTTTCGGGTTCATTCCCGCATATAGCCATTCTCCTGCTGTTGTGTCGTTCAATTCCGCTTCTGTTAGGGCAAGTTGGAACTTGTTCCAGTATTCCGTCATAGTCTGAGTTCCTTGGGCCATGTTTTTGAGTTCTATTCTCGCTGTTCCCCTTGGATCGATTTCCCCAAATTGGTTCCTAATTGCTTCCTTGAATTCTTCCCAGTTGTTCCATGGTTTAGTTCTTATCTCTTCCGTATAGGGTGTGAGCCATGAGCTTGCCTCTTTCCGTAGTAGGCTCGATACATAGGTGATCTTTTCTTTATTGTGTTCTTCGGCCCATCCTACTGCCTGGAAATAGATTTGCAGTTCCGCTAGCCAGTTTCTGAGTTCTTTTCTATCACCTGTGTAGGTGCTTGGTGGTTTGACCTTCGGTTTCGGAGCATTCATAGCTTGTAGTATCTGAGCTAATTGTCCAAATGGCTCTCCTCCTGCTGGTGGTCCTGCCGCCTGTCCCGCTGCTTGTCCTTGGCCCGACATTCTCTCTTCTCTTTCTTCTTCCTCGCTTGAAGATTCACTGTGTTGTGACCTTTCTTCTGATGTAACTGGGCTTGGTATTCTTCCTCTTTCTGAGACTGTTCTTGCAAGTTCTTGTGCAACCTCTGGGAGTTCTAAGGACTGATCTTCGTACTCGAAATCCGTGTTGTCGTTGGGTGTTGCTTGAGACGCAACCAAATGTTACGATCCGCTATATGATCTCTCCTTTCTTATATCTCACAACAGGTAACAACACTATTGTTAGCTTTCTTATAGGGATAGTACTTACCTATCTCCTATTGTATTCTCCTTCCTTCGAGAATTCTAATACTAGTTTCCTTACGCTATGTCTTAGATATTGACCTTTGTCAATACTAAGTCCTTATAGCGTTAACTAGTATTCGTTCCGTCTCTTCTTCTTGTTTGTTGGTCTTTATTTGTAAAGAGCGTAAAGGTGTTTTATTGATAACTTATAAGATAGGAAATAACTTAGGTGGTTGCGTGAAGAACTAACTATCAGGTCCTACTGACCTCCTTATATAGTTCTTCCAGCAACCCGCTTACAAATCAAATGAGTCACAACTGTGACTCATGCACTCGCGTAACATATAACCTCATGACCATACTTGGTCATGCGCGAAAGTCCCATGACCTTAAAGGGGTCATGTGCGAAACCTCATGACTCGTATAAACGAAGTCATGCCTCTTAATCCTTATGACTCATAGGCACACCTATGAGTCAACTCTCAACATACCAATCAAATTCAAACATAATTAACTATGACTCACAACTGTGAGTCATGTGAAACCCCATGACTCGTACCTGAGTCATAGTGTGAAAACATATCATTGTATGACTCAACTAAGTCATGTAAAAACCCTTTTTAACAAATGAAACCATTACAAACCATGCCGGGTTTGTAATAATTGGTCACAGGAGTGACCATAGGCCATGAAATCCTGCCACATCTGTGTCCTCCAAAAGAAACAGGCTGCATATCGGTAGCTTTTATGGGCTGAGAAATGCCTAAGGCCTTTATGAACTGTTTTGAGAATAAAATCCTGAAGGGATACTCCTCTTTCCAAAGGTCCCATAGGCATATAAAGGTTAGAATACCCATTGGTATTCTGTACAATAAGCAGCCCATCTTGGATGGAATAGTGCAATTTGTTGCCGGTCTCCTGGACTCTGGCAAAGAGGGGGTCAAGCTTAATTGCTGCGATGACCTTGGGGTGGAAATTGCCCATGAGTATTATGTGGATCATATTCAAGAAGGTGTTCGCTTTTTCAGTTTCCTGGTTACTCCAGAAGGGTTCACTATAGAGGTGTGAAGAGGAATCTGGGGAGGCATCTGGTAACTAATCAAGTATCAACTTATCTGCTAACCTTTTCTGGTCTGCTATGAATCTGGGAGGGGGATGGGGAAGAGAGGGAGAAGGCTATATGGTGAGTGGAGGGGACCTTGCTGGTGAGGAGGAAATGATTGCACTTGCAGGTTGCTTTCCCTTGTCCTTCTTGCTTTGCTTCTTCTTCTTGGAATCCCTAGGAAAGTAACTTGCTCCTTCCTTATCAGATTTGTGTATTTTGCATTCATCATCATAGCATGCTGTCCAGGAGGTCACCGTGTATGCTGCCTTCTTTTTGGATAGCTTGGGAAGTGTGACTTCATCCCCCCAGGAGTTGCCTTTAGTGATGGAACTATCAGTGCTGGCCTTGCTCCTAGGAGGGCTTCTGTTACTGTCCTTTTGTTTTTGTGATTGGGTAGCTGCATTGGCTTGAATGGTGTTCAACATGTAATCAGGGCTGGCCCTGAGTATTGAATCTCGTGTAGTGAAGGTTGGAGAGTATTGGCTTGCCACTGAGGAGTATATGTCGCTATTGAATTCTAAGCTGTGGGATGCTGAGGAGGTGTAGTTGGTTCGGATTTCTGATGCTCTGGTGTTTGGTGTGATCTGGGTATCATGGTTTTTGGAAGGTGGATCTTAGAGGATTATATCATAAACTGAAGGCTCATCTTCATGAATCCTTGATAGATAGTCTGCTAAGAAATTCTTTGCTCCTGGCATATATTGGATAGAGAAATCAAAGTGGCTAAGGTGAATTAGCCATCTTTGCTGCTGGTCACTTAGATTCTTTTGGGTCATAAGTTTAGTTAGACTTTTATGATCAGTAATTATAGTGAATTTGGTGTATGACAATAGGTGTGCAAAGGCTTCTACGGCCTCAATGATTGCAAGAGCCTCCTTTTGGTGTGTGGGATAGTTGCTTTAGGAGGGTGTTAATTTCCGGCTATGGAATGCTGCTGGTCTCGCTTCTTCCCTGGTTGCTCCCTGACCTACCCATATACCTGTTCCAGTAGGGGATGCATTGGTAAACAACCATATCATATCTGGTTTGGAATAATATATCGGTCACAAGACTTGGTGTTCTTTTGCTGCCTTTTTAACTAACTGGAATGCAGCTTCCTGCAGGTCAGTCGAAAGCCATTCTGCATCTCCGGTAAGTGCTGTAAGTGAGGCAGTAATGGTAGAAATGTGGAGTAGCAACTGTGAGATATAATTAACCATTCCATTAAATCACTGAAGTTCCTTCTTATTCTTTGGTCTGGTCCAGTCCCTAACTGTCCTTATTTTTTCCAGTACTGGGTGTATGCCATTATCATCAATTATATGGCCCAATATATCCAGTTCCTTTGCAAAGAAGTCGCTCTTTTTCAGGTTTACATATAGCTTCACCTGCTCTACCTTTCTCCAGACTGTTTTGTTATGTTCCACATGGTCCAGGTATGTGTCGCTAAATATAAGTATATCATCAATGTAAACCCAAATGAAAATGCCTATTTCATCTGAGAGGGTGTCTTCTATAACCCTCATAAATGTGGCTGGGGCATTTGTATCTCCTTGCAGCATTACTCTGCATACAAATACTCCAAAGGGTGTCTTGATAGTATTGTATTTCTCACTATCTGGGTGAACTCTGGTCTGAAAATAGGCATCACTAAGGTCTATTTTGCTTCTATATTTTGCCCTTCCAACCGCATTGATTATTACCTGCTGGTTAGGTATTGGTGAGTGGTCCTTAATTGTGTTTAGATTTCTTTGCCACAGATCTGCTAGTGGTCTTATGCCACCGTTTGGTTTGCCTTGCACAAACATGCTCAATCCACTGGGTGCTTCTGCTCTGTAAATAACTCCTGCTTTTTGTTGCTTCTCGATCCATGCTTTGAATAGTGGTAGGAGCTTTTCTGGTATCTTGTAGTTTGGTATTTTTGGGTAAAGGTTGGGGTCCTTTAGGTGGTTCTGGTGATCTATGTTTCTTCTTGGTGGCATGGTGGTATGTACTTCTTTGACAAATACCTTAGAGAACATTGTCAGGAAATCCGGTGCCTTTTCTGCTTTTGCCATCGCAGATCTGGGCTGAGTAGACAGTCCATTCCAATTTACTCTCACTTTGTGGTCAGGGAAGTATAGGCTGTTTTTCCTGCAATCTATCTTTGCTCCAAGTTTGACAAGGTCATCCATACTTAGTAGAACATTATAGTCTGATACTGGGGTAACCATCATCTTGATTTTGTGTATCTTCATCTTTTCTATCTGAATATCAACGGTACCGTTGTAGTTGCTGCTTGATCTTAACCACTTGACTGCCATTTTTAGAGTGACAGGGCACTTTCAAGGCTGGTAAGGGATGTTGTGTGTGGTGACAAATTGGTTGCTTATCAAGCTTCCGCCAATAGTTCCTGTATCCCCTTGCATTCTTACTTGTTTGCCATTCACTAGCATGTTGAATTCAAGGGCTTGAAAGGGTGCACCAGGGTCTTCAGGTACCCCAACAGTAGTCTTGTAGGTCCTTATAGTATCCTGTGCATCCACCTCTTGTGTTGAGTCACTTTCAAACTCATATTCCTCATCACTGCTGTCGGTATCATCCTCCGTGATCCTGACATGGTTGATTTTAACTTCTTTCTTGGGGCATTCATTTGCCATATGTCCGGCTTCCCCATAGTAGAAACAAGCTCCTTGCTTTTTCTGTCGATCCATTTCCTTCTTACTGGGTTTCTTGTTCTTTACAAAGGTTGTCTTCTTTGCTGGTGCCTTGCTTTTTCCTATTGCTTTACTGCTCAAAGCTTGTGTAGACTGATAGTCTTTCTTTGGTTTGTTTGACTTGTTGGTAGAGGGGCCACTGCTGCTGTCATAGCCTCCGGTTTTGTACATAGTTGCATCATATCTTTGAGTAATTTGGACTATCTGGGTCCAGGTATCCATTTCCTGGATCTGGGGTTCAACATTTCTTCAGAGGCAGGAATCCATTGCATCTAGGAATCACCGCCTTTGTGGGTAGTCTGATATGGATTCTCTTAGGAGGGTAGCTCTTAAGTCTTCTAGTTCTCCAGCAATCTTCGATATCCTAGCTGGTTTTCCTCCAGTAGTTTGTGATACCTTCAGCCATTGTTGGTATAGATCATCTGTATTTGTAGATGCTTCAAAGAGTTGCTTGAATCGGTTTCGAAAAGTCTCAGGGTTAGGTATTACAAACCTGGCATGGTTTGTAATAGTTTCATATAACATACGATTATATGTTATAGTATTTCATTCATTAAAGGTTTTTGCACATGATTCATTTGAGTCATATAATGTTATGTTTTTGCACTATGACTCACATACAAGTCATAGGGTCTCACATGACTCACAGTTGTGAGTCATAGTTATTTATGTTTGAATTTGATTGGTATGTTGAGCATTGACTCATATGTGCACATATGAGTCATAAGGATAAGAGGCATGACTTCATTTATACGAGTCAAGAGGTTTCACACATGACCACTTTAAGGTCACAGGATTTTCACACATGACCAAGTATGGTCATGAGATTATATGTTATGTGAGTGTATGAGTCACAGTTGTGACTTATTTGATTTGTAAGCAGGTTACTGGAAGAACTATATAAAGAGGTCAATAGGACCTGATAGTTAGTTCTTCATGCAACTACCTAAGTTATTTCCTATCTTATAAGTTATCAATAAAAATACCCTTACACTCTTTATCTACAAAGACCAACTATCATGAAGAAGGAATGAGACTAATACCAGTTGGCACTATAAGGACTTAGTATTGGCAATGGTCAATATCTAAGATGTAGCATAAGACAACAAAGTATTAGAACTCTCAAAAGAGAAGAGAAGTCAAGGTAAGTATTCCCCCAATTAATAAAAGAGAAACAGAAGTCATTGCCTGTTGTGAGATATAAGCTAGGAGAGATGTCATAGTCGATCGTAACATTTGGTTGCATCTTAAGCAACACCTAACAACAACATGGATTTCAAATATGACAATCAGTCCTCAGAACTCCCAGAGGTCACACACGAACTTGCGAGGACAGCTTCGGAAAGAGGGAGAATACCAAGTCCAGTTATACCAGAAGAAGGATCATAATATAACAAGTCTTCAAGTGAGGAAGAAAAGAGAGAAGAAAGAATGTCGGGTACAGGACAAGCACAAGGCTCAGGACAGCCTGCAAAACTACCCCCAGTAGAGGAGGAACCACTAGGACAACTAGCCTAAATACTACAAACAATGAACAGTCCAAGGCTGAAGGTTAAACCACCAAGTATCTACACGGGAGAATGAAAAGAATTTAGGAGCTGGCTAGCGGAACTGCAAATCTACTTCCAAGCAGTGGGATGGGCACAAGAATACGATGAAGAGAAGGTCACCTACGTGTCCAGCCTACTAAGGAAAGAAGCAAGCTCATGGCTCACACCTTATATGGAAGGAATCAGAACAAGAACTTGAAACAACTGGGAAGAATATAAGGAGGCAATCAAAAACCAATTTGGGGAAATCAATCCAAAAGGAACAGCAAGGATACAGCTCAAAAACATGACTCAAGGAACCCAAACCATGACAGAATACTAGAACAAATTCAAACAGGCACTAACAGAAGCAGAACTAGACAACACAACAGCAGGACAATGGCTATAACCAGGCATGAACCTGAAATTGCAAGAAGAATTTAACCATTACAATCAGACCGTCATGGCAGTTGAAGAACTAGCAGTATGGGCCATGAACAAGGAAATCCGACTAACCACACTCAGACATCTACACCAAACAAAGAAAGCCAAAACAGAGACATATGACACCCTGAGAAACAACAATGGTACCTTTAAAGCAGCACCTAAAGAAATTCTATGAGGGGATCCTACAGACCTGGATGCCACAAACTGAAGAAGGTACCAATAGTTACCCCAGGAAGAATGGAAAAAATGCAGGAGAGAAGAATTATGTTATCAATGTGGAAAGAGGGAACATTTGGCAAAGGATTGTTGAGTCCAAAAAGCCAATATCAACAAGTCCAAGATCAGGGGAATGGAGGTGGAAAAAGAACAAGAAGAGGCTTTAAACAATGAAAGTCCCCAAGAATAGAATGTCCTGGAGACAATAGGATGAAACCCATCAAAAGAAGGATAATGTCACGAGGAGAGGATGGACCAGGGGATGGCAAGATGAAAACCATCAAAATAGCATACCTCCACTCAACAATCAAGGACAAAGAATTGCAAAACCTCGAATTGGACCATATGATGGTCAAGGTACAATTCCATCATGGACAACAGTAAATATCGACAAATGTGATGATAGATCCAGGGCAACTGAAGATTTTATAAACTGCAACTTCACTATAAGTGATCAGTTACCTCTAATGAAGATCAAAAAACCAAGGGATATATATATGGTGGATGGAACTGTATCAGATGCAGGGCCAATCACTCATGTTACAGAAATCTCTATGGACATCAGAAGCCACAAAGAGAAAGCAACTTTCTTAGTGGCGAACCTTGTCAAACATGAAGCCATCCTTGGCATGATATGGTTAAAAAATCACAACCCAAGGATCAACTGGAAAGAAGAAGAAATCACCTTTGATAGTGATAGGTGTAAGGCAGTATGCCTTGATGCATCTCTGATGGTATATGCAGTACCAGAAAGGGAGGCAATTCAGGAGAATCTGGAAAGTCAGAATCTAAGGATCAGCACTAAAGAAGGACCAAACTATGAAGTCATGGTCAAAAGGCTGAAAGAGGATGCGAAGATATTTATGAAAGGTTTGTGAAAAGTAGCAGGTAGTGACCTGTTCAGCATAGAAAGAGCCATAATCCCAGCAAGGGGACAAAAGCTCCTTCCAACAGGAATCTCAATGGGACTCCAGGAGAATACCAATGACCATATCGCACCCAGAATTGGCTTGACAACCAAAAACAGTCTTACTATGAACGCTGGAGTCATAGATGCAGACTATACAGGAGAAATTCGAGTCCTATTGTTAAATCTGTCAGAGGTAGATTATGAGGTCCACAAAGGGGATAGAATTGCCCAAATAATTATCAAAAAAATAGTTTCAACATCCTTCAAGCAGGTACATCAACTTCAAACGACAGAAAGGGGTGACTGTTATGATCACTTATTCTATCACTCCTAGTATACAACTGAGCAACAGGCAATGATGTTATATCAATCTTTATTAGATACTATAAATGGGGTTAATACTTAACTTAGTATTCATTGTTGTATTTGGTCTTCTGTAAGACTAAATTCTTATCCTTACTTAGTCTTCCTAAGACTAAGTTATTCATTTTACTTTCTTCCTTGTCCTACAAGGAAGATATCTCGCAATGTTCTTTCTTTAGTAAAGAGTGTAAAGGTGTTTTTTATTCCTAAAGTCGTACAGTTATATCTAGGAAATAACTTAGGTGGTTGCGTGAAGAACTAACCCTCAGGTCCTACTGACCCCTTTATATAGTTCTTCCAGCAACCCGCTTACAAATCAATAACTATTATGAGCCACAATTGTGACTCATACATTCGCGTAACATAATAATCACCTGACCTTAACTGGTCAGGTGTGAAACTCACATGACTTCTAAATAAGTCATGTGTGCAAAACAACTAATAACTTTAAACAAGTTATTATGCAATTCAATCCAATATAATAACTATGACTTGCAATTGCTAGTCATGTGTGAGACTCACATGATCTAATTGGTCATGTGCATGAAACCATTACAAACCTATGACCTCATAATCATGAGTCATGTGAAAACCTTTTTCCATGCTAGGTTTGTAACACTAGCTCCCTTTTCCCTATGGCCTAAGTCCCATTAGGCCAACGGTCCTTCATCCCTTTTTTCTATCAATCGGTTCAGGTACGTTGCCAATCTCCACAATTCCTGATTGTTCCTTTCCATCATTTCTTTTAGCAATTTGTTCTCCCTCTCTTTCATTTCCAGTTTCCTTAGTGCAATTATTGTCTTCCATTCCACCCATCCTGCTCTTATCTGTTGGACCCTTAATTTCCCTTCCAAATCTGTTCTTTCTCTCTGAAGAGTCCTTCCTGTCCTTTCCCACATCTTTGCTTGTCCCTCAAAAAGTCTCTTGTCTATTCAAGATTTGTCCAACATCACTTGTAGATGGCCTGTTTGATCTTATAGGCCCTTTATCGTGTCTTGTTCCATGGAGTTGGTCCTTGACCTTGGCCACAAAGTTGTTGTTGCCGATTTTGGCACTGGTATATCTCCCACCCGATCCTATATTTCTTTGCATGTATACTCGTTGATCGGTTTTTGTGGGATTTCTTCCTGTACCGGATTCCCCCAAGTCACATTTTTTTCTATCTTGACCTTGGCCCAGGATTTTTTGCCCCCTTTTCTTCTTATTTTTGTCCCTGAAAACTTCTCTTGTTTTGCCATTAAGAGGATGTTGTTATCGCATGGTGACGATGGCGGCATATGTGGGGATGGGGACGTTGGTGGGAATCTTTCCCATGACGTCATCGGCGGTGATTGGGGCAGTGATGGTGAGGGGGTTCTGTGTTTTTCGCGTGGCCAATAATTGGCCCCTTCTTTCTCCGTAAAGTGTACTTGGCATCCATCGTCGAAGCAACCAATCCAGCTTTTCTGGTTGTGTTTTTCTTGTTCGGGTGTAATTGACGTGAATGCGGGGAGGTCTGCTAGATTGATCCAGTCTTTGTTGCTCATTTGTTCTTCCTCTTTGACCAGGCTTTCCTGGGTTTCTTCAGTGAAAGTGTTCGATTGCATGTCTACCATTACTAAAGTTCTCAGCTGGGTACCACACTAAGTCGTAGTTAGGGGGATATCATGTCCACTTAGCTCGGTATTGTAGCTTACCATAGTGTTGTCGAGAGTCAACTATTTGATCAAGTTCGTATTCGTTTTCTCCTTCTATTTCTATAGGAGGAGGTGGTTCTTTTTTTTGTGAAGGTAAGAGATTGTTTTGATAGAGTTTGAGTTTGCTGATGTGGAAAACTGGGTGTTTATTGTTTGCTGAGGGAGGAAGTGCCAGTTTATATGCTTTTCTTCCCACCTTTTCTATTATTTTGTAAGGTCCTAATTTCTTGTAATCTAATTTTCTAGATGGTCGTGTGGTGTGAATATCTTTTGCCACCAGCCAGACTTTGTCTCCTGGTTTCAACCTTGGATCTGGTTTTCTGTGTTGATCGGTATTTTCCTTCATCATCTGTTGTGCCATAGTAATTTCTGTTCCGATTATGTCGTGTAGTCGACCCATATCTTCTCTTTTTAATATTTTTGTTATGGTCTCATGACCCATAGGTTCATTGATGGGGTGATATCCATAGTTCGCATGAAATGGTGTGGTTTTAATTGTTTCTTGTATGGAGTTATTATAGGCAAATTCTGCAAAAGGCAGCCATTCTTCCCAATCTTGTTGAGAGTATTCCACATATGCTCTGAGGAATTGTTCTAATGACGAATTCGTTCTTTCTCTTTGTCCGTCTGTTTGTGGATGATAGACTGTGCTCAGTCTTCGATCGATGTTTAATCCTTTCGTTATTTCTTTCCATAGGTCCGATGTGAATATTGAACCTCGATCTGTAACAATGTCTTTTGGTAGGCCATGCAATTTGAAGATATTTTTTGTAAATAGTTGTACAAATTATATGGTTTTCATGTCCTTGCAACATGGGATAAAGTGTGACATTCTTGTCATACAATCTATTACAACCCATATTGCGTCATAGCCATTTGATTCTGGTAGATCTATAACGAAGTCCATGCTGATCAACTTCCATAGTTTCTCAGGGGTTTCTAATGGGTGTAGTAGTCCATATGGTGCATGACGTATTGGTTTTATTCTTTGACACATGTCACAGTTTTTGATGTATTTTTTGACATCATTTCTTATCTCCGGCCAATAGTAAGTTCTTTGTACTAGCTCCATGGTTTTTGCCACTCCTCCATGGCCACTTTATGGTGTGTCATGGTTTCGTTCTATCCCTTTTGTTCTAAGGGGTTCATTTTCTGGTAGCCATATCTTTCTTTCATACCAAAGGTACCCTTCCTTCCATTCACATAGCCCTAAGGCTACCTTTGGGAATTCCTTGTCCCCCCTTTTGAGGGCTTGTTTTATTTTGGTTATTTGTTGGTCTTCTCTTGTTTTTTCTTTTATTTCGTTTTTGATAGTAGTTTCCATTTCTTGTAATTCCATAGTGTTAATTTCTTCTTTTCCGGATTCATATCCTTCATCCATAAAGGTTTCCTTTGGTAACAGAATTCTTGCTTTCTGAGTTTTTCTTTCATCATGTACTCCTGGTAGGTCATCTGACCTTCTGGTGAGAGCATCTGGTTTTCCTCCTTCTTTTCCAGGTCGATACTCTATTTTGATATTGTACCAGCTTAATTCTTCACTCCATCGAATTTGCCTTCCGTTTAGCTCTTTCGTTGTGGTGAATGGTACCAGGTTTTTGTGGTCTGTGACTATTTTTATTGTGTGAGGACTTCCTTCTGCATATTTTCGCCACTCCTTGAGTGCTTGCATTATTGCTAATAGTTCCTTATCATGAATGTCATAATTGCATTCTGCCTTGGTCATGGTTTTTGATCGGTACGCAACTGGCTTCCATATTCCGTTTTCATCTTGTTGTGATATGATACCTGAACAAACATAATTGGATGCATCTGTTTCTATCATTATGGGTTGATCAGGGTTGAAATGATGTAATATGGGTGCTGTAGTAAGTTTTTCTTTTAGTTTTTCGAAGGCTTCTTGAGCTTTCTTTCCCCTGTCCCATTTCTAGTTTTTCTTTGATAGTTCATATAAGGGTTTAGCTGTCCTACTGAATCCTTCTATGAATCTTCGATAAAAATTGCAGAATCCCACAAAGGACTGTACTCCTTTGACTTTTTCTGGTGCCTTCCATTCTCTTATAGCTTCTGTTTTCATAGGATCCACTCTGACTCCTTCCTGATTTATAATGAATCCCAAGTACTCAGTTTCTTTTTTGTGGAATTCGCATTTTGTTGGTTTGAGTTTGACTCCAATCTCCTTTAATTTTTCCAGTACCTTATGAACATCTTTTCGGTGTTGTTCGAAAGTACTAGAATAAATTAATAAGTCGTCTAGGTAGGCTATACAAATAACATCTAAGTATTTGCTGAGGGCTGTATTTACCCACCGGTGAAATGTTGCTGGGGCATTGGCTAACCCAAATGGTATGACTGTGTATTCGTATAGTCTGTATCTGGTTCGAAAAGCTGTTTTCCATTCGTCTCCTTTTTATATATGAATGTGTTGATATGCATCCTTGATATCAAGCTACGTAAAGTACCTGGTCGTTCTAAGGTGGTTCAATGCTTCGCTTATGAGGGATAGTAGATATCGGTCTTTTTTGGATACTGCGTTCAATCCTCGATAATCCACGCATAGTCTTAGTCCCCCATCTTTCTTTTTGACAAATAGGATTGGTGCTCCAGCTGATGAGGAAGGTTGCTTGATCCACCTTCAATCTAGGTTTTCTACCAGGTAATTTCTTAACGCTTTCAGCTCTCTTTCTCCTAATTGGTATAAGGTCATAAACGGAGCTTTTTTTCCTTCTTCTAGTTTGATTTTGTGATCTGCATATCTATGAGGAGGTAAATCGGTCCTTTCTTTTTCTTCAAAGAGTTCTAGGAATCTATGGTATTCCTTTGCTGACCTACCCTTGTCCTTTCCTTTTTTTAAAGCAAGTTCTGTGCTAATCATTGTGGCTGCTAGGGAAGTTCCATTTTCATTCCATCTTAGGATGCTGGTCTGGTCCTTTTTCCAGTACATTTTTCCAAATGCCCTAGCCGAAATGAAGGATATGTTGAGGTTTTTCTCTAGTGGTTCTTTTTTGTCGGTGCTACCAAAGCCTGCACCTCCTCTTTTTGTTTCCTTTATTTCTTGTACTTCTTGCAAGTCTGTCATAATAGTTTTTTCGATTATCAATTGTGCTATGCTGTCTCTTGTATTAACCTTGTAGTCATTTTCTGATAGGTTTACTAACAGTACTTTAATTTCACCCATATAGTCTGCATCGATTACTCCGGCATTAATGGTTAGGCCTTTCTTGGTCACTAATACACATCTTGGTGCAATGCGAGTATAGGTGTTTTTAGGAAGTCCTATGGCAACCCCTGTTCCTATAGGTTTTTGTCCTCGTGCTGGGACAATTGTTTCTTCTATGCTATGCAAGTCATGGCCTGCTGCCAAGTGTGAACCCCTTGTTGGTATTTTCACACTTTTTTCTAATTTTTTGATAACAGCCCATTGGCTTTCTTGGTCATCTTGTTCATTGCTGGGGACCATCTGTTGAATCCACTTTTTTGATTCTTACTTTATATCGATTGGTAGAATCCGGCTTTCCAGATTCTCTCTTATAGCTTGTTCCTCTGGTACTGTATATACTGTTGGAGAACTGTCTAGGCATACAGCCTTGCACCTTTCGCTGTCGAAGGTGACTTTTTCCTTTATCCAGTCAATCCTTGGTCCATAGTTCTTTAACCATGTCATTCTTAAGATTAATTCGTGTTTAACTAGGTTAGCCATAAGGAAGGTAGCCTTCTCTCTATGGTTTTCTATGTCCATTGATAGTTCCGCTATCTGGGTGATAGGTTCTGCTTCTGAAACAGTACCATCAATCATGTATATATCTCTTGGTTTTCCTATTTTCTTCAGGGGTAGACAGTGTCTCATAGCAAAATTGTGATCTATGAAGTCTTCCGTAGCTCCTGAATCTATCATTGCATTTATTGTTATTTTTTCATTTTTCATGTTGTAAAGTTGTACCTTGACCATAATGTGGTCTGATTCATAATCTAAGGGTTCTGTGGAGCCTATGGTCAAGTGTAATGAGTGTAATTTGGATTTTCTGATGGCTTTTGGTCGGTTGTCCCTCAGACCACCTTCTACTGGGGACCTTAGTCGTTTAAAGCTTCTTCTTCCTCCTTCTCTTCTTTTTCTACCTCTGTAAATCGTATCTTGATGTTTTTGACTCTACAGTCTCATGCAAAATGTCCCTTGTTTCCGCACTAGAAGCATAGCTTTTTCTGTCTTTGTTCCTGGAACTCCTTATTTGGTGGTCTCTGGAGTTTCCTGCAGTTTGTCGCATCTAGGTCCAGGGTTCCCCTTTGGGAATTATACTAGGGGCAGCCCTATAAGTACTGTTGGTATTTCGCGCGACTTCTCGCTCTTGTTGTTTGCTTCCCTTATTTTGGAGATGTCTGATAGGGGCCAGCCTTGTTTCTTTCTCTGTCGCCCATTTTGCCAATGCCTCTGGTCCTTCTAATACCTGATCTAGGTGTCCGTATTTATCCTGTAATTTCTTACTCATACCTTGGAATAACCATTCACTTGCCATGGCTTCATCCATGTATACTTCTGTTAATATTAACTGGAAGGAATTCCAATATTCTGTTATTGATTTAGTGCCTTGCACTAATTCTCTTAATTTCATCCTTGCTTCTCCTTTTGGGTCTACTGGCCCAAACTGACCTTGTAGTGCTTCTACAAAATCAGGCCAATTTTGCCAAGTTGCTGTACTAGTTCCTTCCGTATACAGTGTAAGCCAACTACTAGCATCTCCTCTTAGTAGGCTCAAGCTGTATGTTATTTTTTCTTCTTCATGTCCTTCTGCCCACCCTGTTGCTATAAAGTAGACTCGTAGTTGTGCTGGCGAGTTCTTTATTTTATCTCTTTCTCCCGAGAAGGTTTCTGGTTCCTTGATCTTTGGTCTTCTTGTACCTCCTCCCAGGGCCTGGATTACTTGTCTAAGTTGTTCCGCCATTAGTTCTGGCATTGGTTGGGCCCCTCCCTGTTCCTCCCCTGCTGGTGGTGCTCCTCCTGCCGGTGCCAACATCCTTTGGTCTTCGTGTTCCTCCGATGATGTAGATCCTTGTTCTGATCTTTCTTCTGGCATAACCGGACTTCCTGTTCTTCCTGTTTCCAAGGCTGTTCTTGGAAGTGCCCCTGCTACTTCTGGAAGTTCTAAAGATTGATCTTTGTATTCAAAATCCGTATTTTCGTTGGGTGTTGCAGAGACGCAACCAAATGTTATGATCGCTTATTCTATCACTCCTAGTATACAACCGAGCAACAGGCAATGATGTTATATCAATCTTTATTAGATACTATAAATGGGGTTAATACTTAACTTAGTATTCATTGTTGTATTTAGTCTTCTTTAAGACTAAATTCTTATCCTTACTTAGTCTTCCTAAGACTAAGTTATTCATTTTACTTTCTTCCTTGTCCTACAAGGAAGATATCTTGCAATGTTCTTTCTTTAGTAAAGAGCATAAAGGTGTTTTATATTCCTACAGTCGTATAGTTATATCTAGGAAATAACTTAGGTGGTTGCATGAAGAACTAACCCTCAGGTCCTACTGACCCCTTTATATAGTTCTTCCAGCAACTCGCTTACAAATCAATAACTATTATGAGCCACAATTGTGACTCATATATTCACATAACATAATAATCACCTGACCTTAACTGGTCAGGTGTGAAACTCACATGACTTCTAAATAAGTCATGTGTACAAAACAACTAATAACTTTAAACAAGTTATTACGCAATTCAATCCAATATAATAACTATGACTCGCAATTGCTAGTCATGTGTGAGACTCACATGATCTAATTGGTCATGTGTGCGAAACCATTACAAACCTATGACCTCATAATCATGAGTCATGTGAAAACCTTTTTCCGTGCTAGGTTTGTAACAGTGACCAAGGATTCAGCAGCACGGATAGTCAAGAGAAAGGACCAACACAGGAAAAGAAAAAGCTATCAATAGCCTTTATCTCAGTACAGGCATTCGGCAGAATGCATAAAAAAGGAGAGACCACAGGAATCCTGAAGTGGGATGACGCAAAACTTACACTAGCAGCTACAACAATCAGCATTGAGCTAGCATTGCAAAAGAAAGGAAAAAGCGGAAAAGAAACTTTGAAACAAATAGTGCCTAAGGAGTATCACAACTTCTTAGACATATTTGAAGAAAAAGAGAGAACCAAATTACCACCGCATTGGGCAGCAGACCACAAAATCGAAATGGAAGCACCGCCACCATTCATGAAGCTCTATCCTTTAAGAGGGGAAGAACTTAAAGAACTCAGAGAATACCTGGAAAAGAACCTAGAAAGACGATGGATAAGACCTTCA
The DNA here is from genome assembly GCA_003788595.2 of Choiromyces venosus 120613-1. Lineage (NCBI taxonomy): Eukaryota > Fungi > Ascomycota > Pezizomycetes > Pezizales > Tuberaceae > Choiromyces > Choiromyces venosus. The sequence goes on from ML120460.1 coordinate 177,792, forward strand.
TCCTCATTAGTAGGAGCACCCATACTCTTCATCAAGAAAAAAGATGGAGGCTTAAGGCTCTGCGTGGACTAAAGAGGCCTAAATACAGTATCAAAAAAGGACCGATATCTGTTACCATTGATAAGTGAAGCCTTGGATCAACTGCAAATAGTGAAATATTTCACCAAACTCAAGACCAAGGATGCATATCAACATATACAGATTGCCAAAGGAGATGAATGGAAGACAGCATTCAGGACATGATACAGACTATATGAATATATGGTCATGCCATTTGGATTAACCAACACACCAGCAACTTTCCAATGATGGGTTAACAATGCACTTAGCAAATACTTGGATGTCAACTGCATAGCTTACCCAGATGACCTATTGGTATATTCAGATACTATAGAACAACACTGAAAAGATGTAGCCATGATATTAGCAAAGCTTGAAGAAATTGGAGTTCGCCTGAAACCTACAAAATGAGAATTCCACAAGGAAGAAACCGAATACCTAGGATTCATCATCAACTCTGAAGGAGTACGAATGGACCCTACCAAAACAGATGCCATAAAGGTATGGACAACAGTGGAGAAAGTCAAAGACATCCAAAACTTTGTGGGATTCTGCAACTTCTACTGACGATTGATAGAAGGATTCAGCAGAATAGCAAAGCCACTATACAACAGAACAAAGAAGAATCACAAGTGCGAATAGGGAGAGCCAGAGCAGAAGGCCTTTGAAGGTCTTAAGGAAAGACTCACCACAACTCCAATACTAAGATACTTCGACCCAGAGGCATCCATTATGATTGAAATAGATACATCCAATTACATCTGTTCTGGAATAATATCACAACAAGACAAAGAGGGACTGTGGAAACTGATAGCCTACAGGTCAAAAACAATGACCAAGGCAGAATGCAACTACGACATATACAATAAGGAACTCCTTGCAATCATGTAAGCCCTCAAGGAATGGAGGAAATATGTACAAGGAAGCCCACACACAATCAAGATTCTTACAGACCACAAGAACCTTGTCCCGTTCACAACCACCAAGGCCTTGAATGGAAGACAAATATGATGGAGTGAAGAGCTCAGCCAATACAACATCAAAATTGAATATTGACCAGGCAAGGAAGGGGCAAAACCAGATACCCTCACATGAAGAACAAACGACATACCAACGGAAGAAGATGATTGCATTATGCAATGGCAAAAGATTCTGTTGCCAAAAGAACAATTCTTCAAGGATGAAGAGTATGCTTCAGGCTCAGAAGAAATCAATACTATGGAACTATGGACAATAGAAGATCAAGGAATGGAAAAGAATATCAAAGAAAAAATATCACAAGATTCCTTACTTCAAGATATTCGAAAAGCAATCGAAAGAAAAGATAAGGAATATCCGAAGGTTGCATTAGGGTCATGTGACTAGAAAGAGGGATATATGTGGTATGAAGGAAAAATCTGGTTACCAAAAGATGAACTGATAAGAACCGAAGCAATCAGAAGGAATCACAACACACCACAAAATGGGCATGGTGGAACAGCCAAGATATTGGAATTAACACAATGGACATACTACTGGCCAGGCATACACTAGACATTAAGCAATATGTCAAAAACTGCAACATATGTCAATGGATAAAACCAAGTCGTCATGTGCTCTATGGACTACTGCAACCACTACCAATATTGGATAAACCATAGAAGTCTATCAGTATAGATTTCATTACAGACCAGCCACTATCGAACGACTATGACGCCATATGGGTAGTTGTGGATCGTCTGACCAAGATGGCTCACTTCATACCTTGTCGGAAGGATATGAAAATGAAACAACTTATACAGCTATTCATGAAAAATATTTTCAAGTTGCATGGATTACCGAAAGATATCATCAGCAATAGAGGTTCAATATTCATATCGGACCTATGGAAAGAGATGACCAAAGGATTGGACATCATACAAAAGATAAGTACAGCATTTCATCCACAGACAGATGGACAAACAGAATGAACAAATGCCTCACTGGAACAATTTCTAAGGGCATATGTGGAATATTCCCAACAACAATGCAGTCTCCACCTTCCACCAACGATATCCACATAAGCCCAGAGCCAGAAAATGAAGACTGTAGCAAAATATATATCGAAGAAAAGAAAGACAAGCATGTGGCATACCACTTCACGGCATGCATGGATGACAAATGCCCTACCTACCAAGATGTGAAAGAAAGACATGACTTTTGGCCCATAGTCAAAACAGCAACTACTAGCTCGAATGGCTCCAATGATGCCAATAGCTGTGAGAAAAACTGGGAGTGATTCCCACCGTTCACACCAAAAGAACCAAAACATGAAAGGATGGATGCAAAGGATTGCATGTGAACCTGATGCTATTTCCACAAGGGAGGAAAGAAAAGAGTGAAATGGGGAGAAAACAAGGTTTCAGGGACAAAACTAGAGGAAAAAGAGGGGGATAAAAAGTTTGTATCAAAGGAGGATCTACGAAAAAAGATTGAAGTCCAGCAGAAAAGGCTGGAACAACTACAAAGAATAGTAGATGGAGCAGGAAGGTCAATTGAATGTCTAAGAGGGGAAGAAAAAGGCCTGAGACTCAGGAATAAGGCCTTGGAAAAAGAGTTGGAAAGGGAAAGATATGCAAGGGGAGAGGTAGAAAAAAGGATTAGGAGAATCTTCCATGAAGTGGGAAGATCAAAAGAGAATGTGGATTGAGACGTGTACTATGAGAGGTACCATCATAGATCCTCAAGGGACTGAGGATTTAGGGAGAGGGGAGCTAGTATTACAAACCTGGCATGGTTTGTAATGGTTTCACATAATATATGATTATATGTTCTAGTATTTCATTTGTTAAAGGTTTTTGCACATGACTCAATTGAGTCATACGATGTTATGTTTTTACACTATGACTCACATTCAAGTCATAGGGTCTCACATGACTCACAGTTGTGAGTCATAGTTATTTATATTTGAATTTGATTGGTATGTTGAGTGTTGACTCATATGTGCACATATGAGTCATAAGGATAAGAGGCATGACTTTGTTTATACGAGTCATAAGGTTTCGCACATGACTCCTTTAAGGTCATGGGACTTTCATACATGACCAAGTATGGTCATAAGATTATATGTTACATGAGTGTATGAGTCACAGTTGTGACTCATTTGATTTGTAAGCGGGTTGCTGGAAGAACTATATAAAGAGGTCAATAGGACCTGATAGTTAGTTCTTCACGCAACCACCTAAGTTATTTCCTATCTTATAAGTTATCAATAAAAACACTCTTATGCTCTTTATCTACAAAGACCAACTATCATGAAGAAGGAATGAGACTAATACCAGTTGGCACTATAAGGACTTAGTATTGGCAATGGTCAACATCTAAGACGTAGCATAAGACAATGAAGTATTAGAACTCTCAAAAGAGAAGAGAAGCCAAGGTAAGTATCTCCCCGATTAATAAAAGAGAAACAGAAGTCATTGCCTGTTGTAAGATATAAGCTAGGAGAGATCTCATAGCTGATCGGAACATTAGATGTATCATCATGCTCATCAAGTAGTGTCATGTATGCGTTGTGTGCTCGCTTCTCGGTATAGGCTCCATAGTAATCAATCACATCCTCTATATCATCATTGATACCATGCTTTGAGAGGTACTTCTTTACTTCTCTGAGCTATTTCTTGAGTCTGTTGGGTTTTAGGTCATCTCCTTCCCCACTGAATTTTGATGGTTGGGGAAATTTGATCTTTGGCCTTTGTGCTACATCATCAGCAGGTCTATGTACTGCGTCACCCATTCCTGCCCCTCCTGGTGGTGATGCTGGTTCTTCCAGGGTTCTTGAACCTTCTGGTTGTTTGCCCTTGCCTTTGTGTGTCTTGGGGTTGGCTGGTTTGGCTGGAGACTCTGGGAATGCTCCTGGAGGTGGAGTTCACTCTCTGGATGCTGACTGGCTTACTGCTTGGCTTGCTGTCTGAGATTGGACTCTCCTTCTAAAGACTGCTCCAAAGAGGCTTCTGGATCTGTGTCTTGTTTCTGGGCTGGCACCTCTTGCTACTCACTGGAGGATCTGTTCTACAGTTAGGTTCTCCTCTGGGTCAGAGTCAAGGTCTTCTAGTTGTAGGGCATTTCCAGCTTGTGCTGAAGCTTTGGTTTCTGAGTCTGAGTTGCTGTCAGTTGCTAGTGGGTTCTGGGGGAACCCTAGCCTGTGTGGTAGTCTGGATATCCTTCCAGACTGTGTCCTTTGATGACCACTTTGTTCTGAAATTGTGAATGTAGCACCTGAGCTAGGAGTGTCTTTCCCGACCACTCCTCCTTCTAACTAGTTATCAAGATACAGGAATGCTAATCAATCCTACCTGGTGTTCTTGTCCTGAGAACCTGTGAGTACCTGCAGAGTGTTAACTTACCTGCTGAGGCGAAAAAAATGTAACAGGTGATAACCTGTATGAACTAATACAATTGGGATCGGTGGTAGGCCAGCTATCATTCGATTCCTAAGGGAGACTAGAGATGGAAAGACAAGAAGGTCTTAGAAGAAGTGAAGGAGAAAGGGAGCAAGAGAATCGCCATTCAACTAAGTATATTTCTTATCTAGGTTCTGTCTGAAGTCTGGCATTTCCTGCTTGTCAGGAAGCCTGTCTTAAATACATGATTTCTTCTACCCAATGTAGAGGTTCCTGAAAACCCGCAACCACTGTCATTACAGGTAAGTGCACACTACCAGAATCTTGTGATCCTACCAGAATCCTGAAAGCCCAAGGCAATCCTTCACCCAAGCCTTATCTCTACTGCCGGTATACATGAACATTCCTTCTCTTGGAATCCCTAGGGTAAAACCTTGCCAGTGCAAAAGTATAACAAATACAAAACATAACAAGTTACCAGAATCCTAATGATACTGGTAGTGAAACAATCAATTGATCAACATAAGCGAGAATAAATGAAATAACATAACAAAGGAAAACATAAGTGTAACCAGTATACAGTTGCCGGAACATGTACACATGTCACACTATTGTAAAACCCAGAATGAATATTAACAAGCAAGAGAAGTAGGAGAGGAATAATAGATACATGAAAGAATGCTTGCTTGTTTGGTAATACCTATAACACACCTCTATATAATACAATAACCCTTTTTCTGGTTGTCCAAATTCGGAGCACCACCAACCTCCAAACACCGGTCCCTTACTAGTCCCCTGACTAGTCCCCTGACTTAAAGGTTAAGCATCTCCTAGCTTCATGCTAAGTGTCTCCTAGCTTAACACTAGTTTCATATCCACATATTCTGACACATATTCTGACACATATTCCAACACTCCTGTTGGAGTGTCCTTCCATATATGGCATCACGTATATGTTAGGTCAGAGAGTGAGCTAGCGTAAGCACTGTGGAAGTCTGTGACTCGTTGTTGTTTCTGTATAAGTAGTGGGCCTATCCCCAAGTTTGCTTCAAATCAACGAAGGTTGCTACAACACTCCAACCAGTCCGTTTCCCCACGGGCCCGCCCATGACCGCTGTGACCGATAATACGATCTGCTCCATGGATGCCACGATATTCGGCAATTCTAGCCATAGCAAATACGGTTCTATTCTCTCAGACAATATTTGAATATTCGGTCGGTTGTATCTCTAGGTTTGTTGTGGTTGCTTTGGAAGTATACCTCAAGGATATAGAAACAAAATTGGCAAGTAGTTGTAGAATTTGCTGTTCGGCTACCGCGATAACTGCTTATCAGAATGGGTATTGCCTCCGCAACATGCAAAAAATGTACAACTATAGTATGCCCCTGATAATTGAGCACGGGTTTGGATATAACATTTGCAAAAAAAAACCGAGCTTTCACCCACTAAATCCACTTCCCACCCTGTTATGGTGGCTGAGTCTCATTCTCCCTTTGACTTTCCTTTCATAGCAAGCTTGGTGGACACTTTCTCTACTGTGGAACTTGATGTTTCTGCATTATTATAACCCAGATACCCCACAGCCCCAGCCTCACAATGGGTGTGCCCCAGCAGCAAATTGGTCGACTGGGCCCAAACCTGGCCCAATAGAGCCACAACCCACCAGCACAACTCAGCCCAATAGGTACTCAGCTAACCTATGATACCCATATGATTATTAGAAGCTTCATGGAGGTTGGGGTAAAGAAGAATTTTAGAAAAGATAGGTATTTTTTTTGGTACGATTTAAAGTAACCAAACATTGAACTCTTGAATGAGATGAGAGTGAACAACAATTAGCTCGAATTGTTAAATTCAGCATAAAGTGATAAATTTGATACTACCGGCAAATTTTACTGCTCTCTAAGGGCACATTGCAACAGCTTAAATATAGGAGTGGCAATCGTGGTGATGGGACCACTTTCATAAGAAATTAGTTGTCCAAGAATTAAGTACAGGTTGATCACATACAGTGTTGCAAGTAGAATATTCCAGTAGTTGGATTTCATTCAGTAGAGAAGGTCAAATCTGAGTGAGAAGTGATTAAATTTTGTGCCTCAATCATTCAAACATAAAACAGTGCTATTTAGCTCAATTTTTGGTCCTGGTAGTTAGTAGATATTAGAATGGGTGAATTCCACAACCTCATAAAATAGATTTAGGGATGTTACTAACACCATTATCAAAACTAAAGGGGGTGGAAGTCCCGCATAGCTAGGGAACATCAAGTCACGAACTCTCCATGCCAAGCATTCTTTAGGGGTTGGTTTGCTTACCTGGGCGACTTAATGACCTTAGAATAAAATTATGTGCAGTGGATATGGATATGAAAGTATCTTTGTAGAGGCCAAAGAACTTTATTGATGGGCTGACTCCCCAAAAACAAGTATGGGGAATCTACATACTTATGGGCGTGATTTCAACAGAATGAATAAATAATACAACATAAAGAAATAACAAACATGCCCGAAGCTCATGCAAACTTCCCACAACTTTCCAGAACAACCCGTAACATTCCGTGACATGCCCAAGCATTGCCGTAGCCAATTTCCCGGAAACCTTAAATCCTATCCTCCGAACAACTTAAATCCTATCCCTATCACCTCATAGCTCCTATATCCTGTGTCCTGTATCCTGTGTCCTAGTGCATTTTCTCCAATTTCTGATACATCTAAGTCCGCCAAAGTGAACACGTGATCGACGGTGATTTGCAACATACAAACCCACCCAACAAAAATGTCAAAACCTTTGACTCAACCCACCCCAATAAAAGCCCCACCCGGGCAGAACGTGAACCCAATAACCCATTCTGAGCCTTGATGATGTGTGATGCCATAGTTCTGATACGAGTACCTGCGCACTGCCGGCATCTTGGCTCATGGCCATTCCCGTCTTACCCTCGCACTATGCCTGTATTCCCGTAAAATGTCTTCATGTACCGGATTTGACACCTCATGCTGGCCTTTGTTATCAGATCTATTTCCTGATTCGATTTTAAGCATGTGATGAGCGCACATTTCCAAATATCCCTACTCCCTGTAGACACCACAACAGACCAATTTTTGGCCCACATCCGGACCTCATAGAGTACAATACTCCGGAAAAAAAAAGAGAAATATCCGATAGGCCCTGCCTCTCTAGAATACAGCGTCAGGGAGATTTTCAAGACTAGAGGGAAAGAACAAAGTTTCGTCAGCGGCGATGCCAACTCTACCTGCGTGAAGCAGCGGGGAAACAAGAAACGCGATCTTGTGTGATGGTCTGGGCACGACTTCGGCCAAGTACAGTGGGATTATCATGTTCATCAACATACAAAATATCACAAACCGAGCGATTTACCATGATAGCCTAGTTTGTACTGTCGTGAAGTGTCAAAATTCAAGGTCACCGACGATCACTCGTGAATTGATGGAACTCACTTGGGACAACGAAATCAGAACGGAGTGACTTTGGTGATGGAGGTATGCAAAGATGATAGGAGATGGTCATAGGAGATGGTGATAAGTTTTAGGAAATAGGTTTTAGGTTCTAGATACAGGCGTTACGGAATACAGGTATGGGATTGTTGGACGGAAGTGATGTTGGGATGGACAAAGGATCACGGTTGAGGGCATGGAGGGATAGTCGGTTGTTAGAAGTTGGTTGTTAGAAGTTTGCAGAAGGATGTTTTTTTCTCTTTGGGAATGTACATAAATAGGTGACTTCTCTCACTCGTTTTTAGAGAACTCGCTCCATCAGTTAACTATCATTCCTATTATATATACGCCGCACTCCCAGAATACTGCTCACAACAGCATGGAGTACGGTATTCGGGTATCGGGACACGAGTTACGACGGAACAGTCGTTGATAGTATCGAAATCGCCGAGATACGGGAAGTGGATGATGCGTGAATTGAATAGCTTCAAAGGCTACGGGTATTAGGAATCCTCGAGATAATTTATCGTACTTTCGTCGGTCCTCCAGAACCCCAGCTAGGCTTTTGACACTTGTGAGGGTGTTTGGGTGGTCTGTCCCAAGAACTTTTTCGAACCCCTCCAGTGCACACCGTAACATGGTCTCTGATTCGCCATGCCTCTCTAGGTCACGTAGCACTAAAGCCAAGTCATTGACACTCTGTAGGGTGTCGGGGTGGTCTGGTCCAAAAGTCTTCTCTCTCCCCTCCAGTGCACGCCGTAACATCGTCTCTGCCTCACCATAAAAACCAATATATAAAAGGTACCTGCCATGCAAAAAATAAGGTGTTTAGCAATTGAATCGGTTAACTCTTTAGCTACCGCAAGTGCATGCGGAACGTATGCAGCGGCAATACCATCATATCGCCACTCGATTTCATTCTGGGGGAAAAATCGTGAAACCGCTCTTAGTGCGGTGACTTTCCAGTGATCCAGCTCCTCCGGTGATACATACGCACGTATAGAAAGTTGGACCAAGCGATGGAGCTCGTAAAACTGTTTGCCTTCGCGCCCGACATCCATAACTAATGAGAACCCCAATAGATTTCCAATAGCCTCACGAAATTCAATGGAATTATCTATCCCCTCCAAGCCACATTGACTCAGTAACACCTCCGGTATGTTTTGACGGTCGAAGAAGGCAATCAACCGGAGAAGCCGCGCCGCTGTGGGCATCTGTTTTGCTATTCGCTCAAACATAATAAAGTACGTGCTCAGTATATTTTCGGTCACATCGGCCTCTCGTCGGATGTCGGAAAACTCCCTTGATAGTAGCTTTTTCCTTCCTGCATCGTCCATCTGGAAAATGGACCAGTATTCCGAAGGACGTGTCATGGTCTCGGTCATAAAGGCTGCCGCACCAACCACAGCCAGTGGTAAGTAATCCAGTGAGTCAAGGATCATGGGAACAATTTTTTGTTCTTCATCGTCCAAACTATCCCAGTTGTGAAAAGGTTTTGAAAACAACTCCCATGCTTCTTTCCCCGCCATTTTCTCGACCTCGATAACAGTGCACTCCTGCCGACGCACAACCTTTAGAGATCTGGTCGTAAATATAACTGTCTCCTTGTTACCCTGAGGTACAAGCTTCGCGATCGGACTGTTGTTACCAAGAAAGTCGTCCTTGTTGTCGGCATTGTCGATAACTAGGATCCACTCGCCATTCTCTGGACCCTCAAACCATGCCTTTATACTCAACAGGAATTGCTCTTCGTCTTTCTGGGTGCTGGCCTGAGGAGTGTGAACGCATTGTCCAATAGTCCGAAAGTCCTGGCTGAACTTCAACATCCCGCTTCCGTGGGTCCAGAAACATGACAACCACTCTCCCGCGCGCGCTGATAAACGTATTCGAGGGCAATCTGAGTTTTTCTAAGCAAGGTTAGTACATCCTTGGTAAGATGAAGTAATAAATACATACCCACAGCCCCCTAACCCCTGGAACGCGACTTGGTTATGATCCTCACTTTTGCAATGCCCCTTTACCGACTCAATGATACTGTTACGGCCAGTAAATGTTCTATTCCTGCTGTAAGGAACTATCCAAAACGGCCTAGATGCGTCTCTCGGTTCTCCGAGCATGTTAGCTCCATGCTAGAAACCTGCGGAGAAAAGTGATGATACCGCCGTCTCTAGCTCTCAAAGATCCCCCTTGATTTATGACTCCGAAATTGGTGATATGGTGGCGCGTGTGAGTCCCCCCGACAATATTACCATTACCGAAGACGCTATGATCCCCCCTATTCCCGCTGAAGCTTCCCTGGATATTGGATTGGATTTCGGTAATTCTGACAAGATTGTTAGATGAATGCTGACCGGTTTGAAACATGAAAAGGAAGATTCATAGGGATACCCACTGATCCATCAAAAATAACGCTATAGTTAGCTTGCAGTAAATCTGTTTTTTCGCGGGGGTTGGATTTGATATGAACCAGAGGTAGCTAGCTTGTTGATAGTGATGGCATAGTTTTCGCTTATCGTAACAGTTGGAAACTATGCTTTTGAATGTCCTGAAATAAGTCAACAGCACGGGATATCATGGAATTGGACCCGACCTTGGATATTGAGAGGAATAAGTCTCTTATTCCGCGACAGTTGTAGGGTAGAATCACAGCTGGCAGTGCTCGAGTAGAATGGAGATCAAGGTATTGCTGTCATGTGTACGAGTAAAAGGGTGTAGCAGCGAAAGTTAGAATTTAGAGTTCAGAAATCAGCAGTCTTGGCCGTGCGGCTGAAAAAAGGCTAGATAAAAGTACAGTCGCACCTCGCTATCCCGGATCGCGCTGAACCGTAAAAACTCCGCGGCAGTTCCCAGTTCCCATATGAAAGCAACATTTTAGCGGAATTTCCGAAAGCACATATTTTGAGCTTTTGAATAATGCTGGCCTAGTAAGCGAATCAGCTTGACCAACCCCACCCTAGATAGAGTCCTTTTCCTATCACTCCCCTTTCTCTCAACAGGGGTTCCGCCATATCTTCACATTGAAACACACACACCCTTACATTAGAGTTGATCCAATAACTATCCTGCATGATCGTTCATAAACAGCGAAAAGAATGAAAAAAATACATGTGGGTTATCCGACTTTCAGCGTTGCGCATCGGGGGCACATCTGAAGGATTTCCAAAAGCAATTGAGCGATTTCTACTGCACATTATGTTGGACAGGGCTGGCACTAAAAATGGTGAACACACTGGCGATAGTCAGCCAATTCATTTTACTCCACGCCTTGGATTCAATAGATTATAGCTGCGAATATTTTAAATCCATCGCACAGGTCAGTATAATAGGATATGGTAGTCCAAAACGCTTGCCAATATTTCCACCCGAGTGCAAAGGATTTTGAAAATATTTTGCAATCATAGATTAGAACTTAATACTGTATAATCCATCTAACGTAATGAATCTGTCTAGACTTGTCCGTTTTACGACATCTCTATGTGCGAAAACAAGCGTTATTGAATATTCAACCGTACCCGATGTTTTGCCGATCCTAGGCCTTGAAAGATTTGTGTATTGCAATGCGACCTAGTCCAGGCCAGGTCGTTATGTTCGAGGATATGGCTTCGTATTGTTAAGTTGAAGTTTCAAATGCGCCAAGCATGCTCATTCCCCAGACCTACAACCCATTTTGACGACTTTAGAAAATGTCAAATTTTCAATCTGCTGGAGAGCGTATATAAATACACGCGAGAGCTGAGCTAGTGAAAAAGAAAAAAAAACACAAGAATGATTCTACCGAGGTGAAGTTCCGCGCCTTACTATAGTCTATCAACCACTCATACATTACTGAGATCTCCGATCGATCAGCCTCACGCGAGATGGGGCAACCGACACAAATAGTCAGGGAAAAAAAAAGAGGGACCTTCCAGATGTTACAATGTCTGGAAAAATTTCTTTCATTATCTGTAGGATGCACTCTGGATCCGAGGATGTCAAAAAATGCAAACACCAGGTCGAGTGGCAACCGAGGCAACAGCAAGGTTAGTTACACAGTGCCAAATGGGTATCGATTATATCTGCCTTTGTGACGATTGTCACAACCAGTGGGTTCACATTTTTAACACCTCTCGATATTCGATTGAGGCTGCTGAGCAAAGAAATTCATCTTTTTGACGGCCTGGGGATTCGGTTGCCCAATCCTAGCGACTCTCTACTATGTGGTTACTGTAATTGATTCATGACTACCATCTACTGAGCTCTCGGCTTACTAAGAAACACTGGCAAATATTTTTGCCGCTGGCCTTTTTGCTGAGCAAGCGAGAGGAGCAAGTGGCTTTCTCACTTGTGGGCCTGGCGTATCAAGCATCAAGATCCCAATGGATTTTACTCTCCATTGATTCTGAATACCTGCAGCCAGTGGTGTAAAATCTCATAAAAGTGGGATGGCGCTTGTGGCTCGTGCCTGGCTGGTAGCTCAAGCTGATCGTTTGATTAACTAAAATTGTACCGGGAACGGGAAGCGAGCCTAATTCAACAACCTCTCCTGGCACACTTGACCCAATCCGGGCCTAGCACCTCGCTAGTACCAAACCTGGTTTCGCCCGATCTCCAAGTGAGTCGGCAGCTGGCCTGGAAATCCCTGGAAATCCCCGTAATCGAGGTCTCAATTAATTAAATAAAAGCTATGATATTAAGTGAAAGAAGGAATTTCTACCACCGTATTCCGTGCCATAGCGAGCGCCCAGCATAGCGAGCCATCTGCAAGTCTGGGCAAAGTAATTGATTGAACCTCAGTTGAGATTTAAATAGTGGCTAGTATTTGGATGAATGGCTCACTATGCCGGGCGCTCGCTATGGCGTGGAATACGTTACTGTCCTTTCCCCAGCTTTCTCTTCAGGATCTCAATTTTGATTATAGAGAACACAGATCGCTTGACGATGATTTGAGCGATGGGGGTGGCAAGAGTTGACCAAGAACCCCGACCGTCAAATGATAACCCAGGCCCCCTCTCAGTAACGCAGCTACCGTGGGTGATCGCTGTTGCGATCGCATAGGCGGTCATGGACATGGTACAATACTGTGGGAGGGTTTCCCTGCGCAGGCGTTGGATGGCAGGTAATGGCAAGTCCGAAACACCACCTAATTTTGTCCTCAAGAGCCTCGTTGTGACCGGGTAATAAAGGCGGCGAAGTCACTAGGGTTGGTGGGCAAACATGTGAGACAGAAATGCAGGTCCGGATGGCACGGTTCACAAAAGGATTGGAGGTCTCCAGTGAAGTGATCTTTTCCTCACCAAATGCTATGCTTAAGGAAGAAATTTTTAAAGAAGAAAGAGAACAGAGAAATTCTTTTGTCCACCATTGTAATTTTATTATGTTTTGCGTAACGAGAAAGTGAAGGAAAAAGAGGACGATCGCTATCTGCTTCTCATCTGCTTCCCTCATGACATTCCTCTGCTCTTAAATACCACTTTTCCCTCTCCCCAAACAACTAACATTCAGTATCATGAACAACACCCAATATATCCAGGTCACCGCGCAATTGACCATGAGTCCACCCGCGAGTCCCACGTTACTGTGATGGCCAGTAAAGTCTATTCTGCAAATTTCGCAAAGAATAACCCGTCAAAACTCCTACTGTGGTTACCGATTTTTTTGTATATGCTCGAGGTAAACCTGGGTTTATGAGATTTTCAACAACGGTGTCATGAATTCATGACATGATTGAGAATCACCTTATTCTAGCCATAGCGAACACCCTTCTATTTTCTCGGAAATTAAATTGAATGTGTGCTCGGCTGTGTCTCTTCTGGACTTGTTGTTGTGGTTGCTATGGAAGTTTACTTCAAGGATATGGAAACAAAATTGGCAAGTAGACTAGTTGATAGGGTGCCGAGAACGATAGGATAATGAGAAGTGCGCATAAATCAGCGGTTTTCATTCAGGTTAACTACAGTGTATCCTCCTAGGAAGGCATTGGTTCTTGCTACCCTACCGTTCTCGGCACCCTATCGGTTGGTCTATGATAGTTGTTGAATCTGCTGTTCGACTACTATAATAGCTGCTTATCAAACCGGTATTGCCTCTGCAACATGCAAAAAAATTAGAACTACAGTATGCCCCCGATATTTTAGCACGGTTTTGTATATAAGATTTGCAGAGAAAACTGAGCTCTCATCCACTAAACCCACTTCTTACCTTGTTATGGGCTGAATCTCATTGCCCCTTCAACTTCCCTTTCATAGCAAGCTTGGTGAGCACTTCCTCTACCATGGCACTTCATGTTTCTGCATTATTATAACCCAGATACCCAACAGTCCAAGCCTCGCAATGGGTCTACCCCAGTAGCAAATTGGTGAACCGAGCCCAATAGAGCCACGACCCACCAACACAACTCGGCCCAATAGGTACTCGGCCAACCCACAATACACATATGATTGTTCGAAGCTTCATGAAGGTAGGGGTAAAATAGAATTTTAGAAACGATATGTATTTTTTTTGGTACTATTTAAATTAACCCAATAGCAAATATTGAACTCTTTCCCCAGATGAGAGTAAACAACAATTAGCTCAAATTGTTAAATTCAGCATGCGGTGGTAAATTTAATACTGCCAGTAAATTTCACCATGCTCTAAGGGCAGATTGTAGCAGCTCAAATATAGAGACAGCAGTGGTGGTGATGGGTCATCACCTTCAAAAGCAATTGGTAGCCAAAGAATTAAGCATAGGCTGATTGGATACAGTGTTGAAAGTAGAATGTTCTGGTGGTTGGATTCTGTTCGGTAGAGAAGGTCAAATCTGAGCGAGGAGTGATGAAATTTTATACCTGAATTGTTCAAACAAAAAACATGCTATTTAGCTCAATTTTTTCATCCTAGTAGTTAGCAGAAATTGGAATGAGTGAATGCCACAACCTTATAAAATAGATTTAGGGATCTTACTAACACCCTACCAAAGTTAAAGGTGGTGGAAGTCCAGTATTGGCAGCGAACATCAAGTCACGAACTCTCCACGCCAAGCACTCTTTAGGAGTTAGTTGACTTACCCGGGCAACTTAATGACCTCTGAATAAAATTATGTGCACCGGATACGCATTTGGAAGTATCTTTGTAGAGGACAAAGAAGTTTATTGAAGGGTTGATTCCCCAAAAACGAGTGTGGGGAATGTACATACTTATAGACATAACTCCAGCATAACAGATGAACAATACAACATAAAGAAATAGCAAATATGCTCAACACTTATGGAAACTTCCCACAACTTTCTATCACAACTGCAGCATTCTATGACATGCCCAAACATCACCAAAGACAATTTCCCAAAAACCCTAAATCCTACCCCCCGAACAACCAAGCTTTGCCAACGGCGATGCCAACTCTACCCAAATGAAGCAGTGGAGGAACAAGAAATGCGGCCTTTTGTGATAATGTGGGCACGACTTCAGCCCGGTACGGCGGGATCGTCTCGCCCATCAACATGCAAAATATCACAAACCTAGCGATTTACCATTATAGCCTAGTTGGTACTGTCGGAAGTGCCAAAATTCATGGTCACCGACGATCACTTGTGAATTGATGGATCTCACTTGGGACAAGGAACTCACAATGGAGTGACGTCGGCGATGGAGGTATGCAACGGTGATAGGAGACAGTCATAGGAGATGGTGATGGGGAACGGACAAGATCATGGGGGAATACACGGAAGAGTTGGTTGTTAGGGGTTTGTTGGCAGTTTGCGGAAGGGTGTTTTTCGTCTTTGAGAATGTACATAAATAGGAGACTTCTGACACTCGTTTTTAGGGGGTTGCGCCACCAATTAACTATCATTCCCATTATATATAGACGCCGCACTCCCGGAATACCGCCCATAACAACATGAAGTGCGGTACTTGAAGTACGGTACTCGGGTGTCCGGACGGGAGTTGCAACTGAAAGCCCGTCGGTACTGCCGAGATTGTGGAGATTTCCGAAAGGAAGGATACGTGAGTTAAATACCTTGAAAGATTGGAGGAGTCAGTGGAGATATAGGTACATGAGGATTCTTTAGGTGGGAGGTACTTGAGGTCTTTGTTATAGGTGATTTAGCTTGCGTCGGCAATCGGCTTGTGAAGAAATTTCTAGTTTTGCGATGGCAGATATCCTATATCACAGTATCTGGTATGGAGCACGGAGGTGATGAAAAGGATGGCGCTTATGTGTATAAAAGGTTATGCGATTCCTGGATTTGGAATAGTGCATGCCAGGATTTGATGGACATTTACGACGATATATATTTCATTCTACAATTGCCCAGTTCCCTCCTTATTCTTATTCTAATTCTATTAATTCGGCTGTGGGCAAGGAGCAAAAGATGTGGCACTGTTTATATACGTGACTCCGCCCATAGCTAGTGATAGCAATTACAAATAACAATCCAACATTACCAAATAGCCCAAATTTTACAAAACTTCACAAAGGATCACAACTGTTGCCATGTCTCCCACGAACCCTCACTTCCTCACATTCCGTTGTAATTTCGAGCAACTCAAATAGATCATGACTTAATCCCTCTCCCGACGTTCTACAGCAGTTTCCCTGATGTCCCATCACCAATGTCTCTTCGCCCGCAAAGCCCCAGGAACTTCCTCAAGCGATCATGAAGTAAACGCCAGTTATTTACATCAGTAACAACCACTTCTGTGTCAATCGCACTAGCCCTCAGCAGATGATTTTGTCTTTCGTAACTCCGTCAACTTCCGGACACATTCCAAAGTGGTGAGATGTTGTTCGCCCAGAGTTTCGGAGAATCCCGCGCAGGCCCACTCATAAGCTTCTTCGGCTTGAGAATATTTCCTCTGTTTTCCATATAGGGCAGCTAAAAGGTCGAGAGTTTTATAGACCTCAATATGCTCCGGATCAAGTGCTTTCTCTCGAGCTTCCAGTGTACGCCGCCACATGTTCTGAGAATCGTTTGTACCTTCCTTGGTCCTGCAGAACCCCAGCTAGGTTTTTGGCACTGCCTAGTGCGTAGCGGTGATCTGGTCCAAGAACCTTCTGGAACCCCTCCAGTGCACGCCGGAACATCGTCTCTGATTCGCCATGCCTCCCAAGGTCTTTCAGCACCGAAGCCAAATTATTGACATTTGTAAGGGTGCCGGGGTGGTCTGGTCCCAGAACCTTCTCGAACCCCTCCAGTGCACGTCGTAACAGTGTGTCTGATTCGCCGAGCCTCCCTAGGTCTTTCAGCACTAAAGCCAGGTTATTGAAACTTCGTAGGGTGTCGGGGTGGTCTGGTCCAAGAACCTTCTCGAACCCCTCCAGTGCACACCGTAACATCGTCTCTGATTCGCCATGCCTCTCTAGGTCACGTAGCACTAAAGCCAAGTCATTGACACTCCGTAGGGTGTCGGGGTGGTCTGGTCCAAGAACCTTCTCTCTCCCCTCCAGTGCACGCCGGAACATCGTCTCTGATTCGCCATACCTCCCTAGGTTTCGTAGCACTGAAGCCAGGTTATTGACACTTCGTAGGGTGTCGGGGTGGTCTGGTCCAACAACCTTCTTTCTCCCCTCCAGTGCACGCCTGAACATCGCCTCTGATTCGCCATACCTCCCTAGTTCTCGCAGCACTGAAGCCAGGTTATTGACACTTCGTAGGGTGTCGAGGTGATCTGGTCCAAGAACCTTCTCCTTCCCCTCCAGTGCACTCCGGAACATCGTCTCTGATTCACCATACCTCCCTAGATCTTGCTGCACTGAAGCCAGGCTACTGGTACTCCCTAGGGTGTCGGGGTGGTCTGGTCCAAAAGCCTTCTCATACCCATCCAGTGCACGCCGAAACATTGCCTCTGATTCGCTGTACCTCCCTAGGTCTTGTAGCACTGAAGCCAGATTATTGACAACTGTAAGGGTGTCGCGGTGATCTGGCCCAAGAACCTTCTCGTTCCCCTCCAGTGCACTCCGGAACATCGTCTCTGATTCACCATACCTCCCTAGATCTTGCTGCACTGAAGCCAGGCTACTGACACTCCCCAGGGTGCCGGGGTGGTCTGGTCCAAAAGCCTTCTCATACCCATCCAGTGCACGCCGAAACATTGCCTCTGATTCGCCGTACCTCCCTAAGTCTTGTAGCACTGAAGCCAGGGTATTGGCAGTTGTAAGGGTGTCGGGGTGGTCTGGTCCAAGAACCTTCTCGGTCCCCTCCAGTACACGCCGTAACATTGCCTCTGATTCGCCATGTCTCCCAAGGTCTTTCAGCACTGAAGCCAGGTGATTGACACTTCGTAGGGTGTCGGGGTGGCCTGGTCCAAGAACCTTCTCGTTACCCTCGAGTGCACGCCGAAACATGATCTCCGATTCGCCATATCTTCCTAGGGCTTGTAGCACCGAAGCTAGGTTATTGACACTTACAAGGGTGTCCGGGTGATCTGGTCCAAGAACCTTCTCACGCCCCTCCAGTGCACACCGTGACATCGTCTCTGATTCGCCATATCTCCTTAGGGCTTGTAGCACCGAAGCCAGGTTACTGACACTTCGTAGGGTGTCGGGGTGTTCTGGCCCAAGAACTTTCTCGCACCCCTCCAGTGCACGCCGTGACATCGTCTCCGATTCGCCATATCTCCCTAGGACTTGCAGAACCGAAACTAGGTTATTGACACTTCGTAGGATGTCGGGGTGGTCTGGCCCAAGAATCTTCTCGTACCCCTCGAGTGCACGCCGTAACATCCTCTCTGATTCGCCATGTCTCCCTAGGGCTTGTAGCACCGAAGCCAGGTTATTGACAATTGTAAGGGTGTTTGGGTAGTCTGGCCCAAGAACCTTCTCGTTCCCCTCCAATGCACGCCGTAACATCGGCTCTGATTCGCCATGTCTCCCTAGGGCTTGTAGAACGAAAGCCAGGTTATTGATACTTCGTTGGGTGTCGCGGTGGTCTGGCCCAAGAACATTCTCGTTCCCCTCCAGTGCACGCCGTAACATCCTCTCAGATTCGCCATATCTCCCTAGGTCTTGTAGAACTAAAGCCAGGTTATTGACACTCCCTAGGGTGTCGAGATGGTCTGGGCCAAGAACCCTCTCCCACCCCTGCAGCGCACGCCGGAACATCGTCTCTGATTCGTTGTACCTCCCTAGGTCTTGTAGCGCCGAAGCCAGGGTCTCGGCACATCCTAGGGTTGTGGGGCACTCTGGGGCGAATGACTTCTCGATATTGCTTAGTTCTTTGCGAAGCAGATCCTCTGCCTCCCTCGGCCGCCCCTGGGACCTGCTCACTCTCGCCAATAGCAGAACCCTTTCGCAATATTCTTCATTCCAATCATCATTCTTATCTGCGTTTCGCAGCGCAATACATTGGCGAGCCTGAATCTCTGCCTCACCGTAACAACCAATATATAAAAGGTACATGCCCGTGCGGAAAGTAAGGTCTTCAGCACTCGAATCGGTTGACTCTTTAGCTACCGCAAGTGCATGCGGAACGTATGCAGCGGCAATACCACCATATCGCCACTCCATTTCACCTCGGGGGAACAGCCGTGAAACCACTGTTAGTGCGGTGACCTTCCAGTGATCCAGCTCCTCTGGTGATAAGTAAGCACGTATAGAAAGTTGGACCAAACGATGAAGCTCGTAAAACGGCTTGCCTTCGCGCTTGACATCCGTAACTAACGAGAACCCCAATAGAATTCCGATAGCCTCACGAAATTCAATGAAATTATCTATCCCTTCCAAGCCACATTGACTCAGTAACTCCTCCGGTATGTTTTGACGATCGAAGAAGGCAATCAACCGGAGAAGACGCGCAGCTGTGGGCATCTGCTTTGTTATTCTATCAAAGGTGATAAAGTATGTGCCCAGAATACCATTGGTCATATCGATCTCTAGTCGGATGTCGGAAAACTCCTTGGAAAGTAGCGTTGTCCTTGCTTGATCGTTTTCCTGGAAAATGGACCAGTAATCGGAGGGAGGTGTCTTTGTCTCGGTCATAAAAGCTGCCGCTCCAACCACCGCCAGTGGTAAGTGATCCAGTGACTCCACGATCGTCGGGACAACCTTTCGTTCTTCAGTTTCCAAAGTTTCCCAGTTGCCAAAGCATTTCGAAAACAATTCTTGTGCTTCTTCATTTGCCATTTTGTTCACATCGATAGCTCTACAGCCCCGACGGCTTGCAACCAGACGAGATCTAGTCGTAAATATCACTGTCCCCTTGTTACCCTGAGGTACAAGCTTTGCGATAGGACTGTTGTCGCTAAGAAAGTCTTGGTCGTTGTCGGCATTGTCGATAACTAAGATCCAGTCGCCACTATCTGGACCCTCAAACCATGCCTTTATACTCAAGAGGAATTGCTCCTCGTCTTCCTGCGTCCTGGCCTGAGGAATGTGAACACGTTGTCCGATAGTCCGAAAGTCCTGGCTGAACTTCAATATCCCGCTTCCATGTGTCCAGAAAACATCACAACCGCTCTCCTCCGCGCGCTGATAAACGTATTCGAGGGCAATCTGAGTTTTTCTAAGCGAGGTTAGTACATCCTTCGTATGGCGAAGTAATAAACACATACCCACAGCCACCTAATCCGTGGAGAGCAACACGGTGATGATCCTGACTTTTGCAATATCCCCTCACAGATTCGATGATACGGTTACGCCCAGTAAACGCGCTATTCCTGCTGTAGGGAACTATCCAATACGACCTAGATGCGTTTCTCGGTTCTACTAGAGTGTTAGACCTTTGCTAGCCACCACTGACAAAAGGTGATAATACCTCCGTCTTCAGCTCTAAACATAAATTGACGATTTATCATTCCGAAATTGGCACCATTGCGGAACGTAGCAATGTCCCCGAAAACATTATGATCCCTCCTATTCCCGCTGAAGCTTCCTTGAATATTGGATTCGATTTCAGTAATTCTGACGAGATTGTTAGATAGGTGCTGATCGGGTTTAAAAACGGAAAGCCAGATCAATCTGGATACCCACCGATCCATCACAATTAACGTTATAGTTAGTTTACCGTAAATATATTTTGGATAGTCGGGTATGATGATAACCAAGAGTAGCTAGCTGGTTCAGTGATGATGACCTATCGCTTGTCGCTTATCGTAATCGTTGAATGCTATGTGTTCGCAAGTCCTGAAATAAGTCAACAACTCGAGATATGATGAAATGAGACCCAACCTTGGATATTGGGATGAATATGTATCGTATTCCGTGGCAGATGTGGGGTAGAATCACAGCTGGCAGTGCTCAAGTAGAATGGGGATCAAGGTATTGCTGTCTTGTATATGAGTAAAAGGATGCAGAAACACAAGTCAGAATTTAGAATTCCGAAATCAGCGGCCTTGACGGTCCGGCTGAAGAAAGGCACTGAGAATTATATAAAAGTACCGTATTTCCCCTCACGTTCTGTTCAATGCAAGTTTGGGCAATGTAAGCGGCGGTGCTGCAGTCGCGATCCCGCTTTACCAATGCATAAGTGACACAAGAGCAACAACTTTCGGACTGCAATGAAGTCTCCTACCACTGACAGTAGCTGTGCATTTTCCATCAACCTATTAGCCGGAATTTCAGAAAACGCAAAACTTGAGCTTTCGAACAATACTGGTACAGTACGGGTAATCGAATGCTGTTATCCAACCCCGCCCTTGATCAAGAACCTTTCCTATGAGTCCCCCTTCTCTCAACAGGGCAACGCCATATCTTCAGGTTGAAAGTTCACATGGCCTTATCTTCGAGTTGATCCAATAACTATCCTGCATCATGGAACACACACAGCGAAAAGAAATAAAAAATACTGGTGGATTATGCGACTTTCAGGGTTGTGCATGGGGGCGCGTCCCAAGGATTTCCAATCGCAATTGAGCGATCTGTATTGCGCATTATGTTTGACAAGGCTGGCACTAAAAATGGTGAATAGAACCGAGTGTAATAATGCTGCTTACGGTAGCGCAAATGGTATTGCCGCTGATAAGCCGATAGCAAGACCGAGATATGCACTTTTGTATTCGAGAATTCGAGTTCTCGCCCATCAAACACCTCTCGTGAGGGCTGAATCTCATTACCGGAGCCTCTTTGGTACCCCTCCAACTTCTCTCTACTTATTGTTAGTTATCAAAAATAACTGGACACCTCCTGGTTGCAACGGGGAATACTTTCATCATATATCGGGCATATGGTAGAAGTTTCTCCGGTTGCTACCTAGGAGTTTTCGGTTATTCTTGATAACTGACAATATACTTCGTAGCGCACCTCGACTTTCTCTACAGTCGCACTTCACGCACCCCCATTTCTTCAATCTTTCATGCAAAGTTCCAATGCTTAGTTAAACTATTCGCCCCGTAAAACCTGACTCTCCATCCCCGATCATGCATTAGATTTTTCGGCCCTCCCTCCATGGTAGCGAGCTGCGACCGCACTCTTTCCAGTCTGGTTATTATTGTGGTGTGAACTATCCAAGTTTAGAATGGGATAATCTGTCCCTCCTGGCACCATTGTGTAAATTGTGAGATTTTTATCAAGTCTAAATTCAACAATGGAATACTGCCATCATGAGAAAGCATCGATAGCCTAATCTGAATTCCCTTCACGACCCGAACATGGACCAAAACCTTAAATCCACTACAACCGACATTTCCGGTGTGCTCAAACCTCACTTCCACCCACATCACTCCTTGCCCCCCATGATCTTTCCAGCACATTCACCTAACCTTTTACCCATATCAGATATCTCCCCGATATCTATCCCATCTATAATATTTCTGCTGTAACATTTGTGATAGTGTACTGTACAGTACCGCCCAAAAACCCTGCCGTCATAGGCAATCGCTGACATATCCTTGGTGCATTTCATCATCTATTGAAATTAATTTCTTAGTCGTCTTTTGATGGGACCGGTTGCGATTGGTCTTGACGCGCCGAGTTCCACAATATACTATTTCCATGTCACAAACGCCCCAACATGTGTTGTAACTTAGCCCATAAGCGAAGTTTGGTTATCCAAGTAGTTTCCTCTACAGACCAGCCCGTACAAGAAACTTCCAGTGTGAACTGGGCAATAAGGCGATTAGAAAACTTCTTGGAAATGCGGCCTATGGTGGAATTCCCGGATGGGCCAAGTCATCGCGCTGCACACGGTCTAACCCCACGAACAAGTGACTATTAACGTCCTCACACACCTGACGATATTGCACCCGTCGCAAGATTCCTGACTAATAAATCCCTGATCACTCTGAGAAGGTTGCCTTTAGAGGAGAAAAAAGTTCGCAAAGGGTGCAACCTCGTGAGGAGTGAAAGCACTTTGAACGTCTCCTGATCCCTCTGTTTGAAGCAGTAACACCGCTTCTAGGTAGCAACTTTCCCTGAGGTTGCACCACACCGGTAATTCTGCAGCACTTGTGATAAATGACCTGAAATTACCGAACCAGGAGTGGTAAGACTGTACAGTACTGTACCAAGATTGATATCACTAGGTCTCCGATTGAGTGTTTCCCGTAACCTGGTCCTGTATTAACCACGGTTTTCGTGGCTAGAGACATCAATAATCCAGAAGTTGGTTCACATTTTCTTTTGCTGCAAGAAGCATGAGGAGGCCTCCACTATGAGCATTTCTTAATTCGGGGTTTAAATTTTTCTGGCTTTTTTTTTAATCTGTTCAATACTTTATTAACCGACTCTTACAAGTAGACGTCGCATAACAATTTGCCATTACCTGTAGTCAGCTGTTGAATAACATCCTTATACCCCTCACGAGATTGCGCCCTTTTCTCACCTTTGTGGGTTAGGGCTCGTTTGGGGGGACAGGGGGGTTCACCCAATCAACGCCCTTTGAGCGATTTTCACGATGGCTTCAAAGTCTTTATTCTTACCTTGGACGATTCATTGTTTTCAATGCTCCTTGGCTTGCTTTTTTTTGTTTGGCTATTGATATGCCCTTTGGATGCCCTTAGAGGCCTCAGCACATTCGCCTACCAAAGGCACCCTTGTCTGGAAGCACATTCTTTTTTTTGCACTGGCAGATGGCTGGGATTACAGTTTGGGGTGTGAGGAGCCTCTCGAGGCCAGAGTCCATACCTTCTTTATCAACACTGCCTAGTACAGACATGAACACAATTTCGATAGCCTTTCATTCTTTTTTGCAACTATTCCAGAACCCTTTAAAGGGACCCTTACTGCCCCTCAGCATGTAAGACCTAGGAGTTGAGTTTTTTATTTCTCCTAAGCAATCATTGTAAGTCCTGGGCAACCCCCAGGCAACCCCAACTCGAAGGGGTATCTTCACCTCCTCCCTCAGGGGGATGGCTTTGACCCCCAAAACAACCCACCACACCTTGGAACTTCCAGCCGATTTATCCAGCGGCCTTGGTGTGGTTACACAAAATTCAGAAGCCCTGGCTCACCCCCAGGCACATCAGTGGATTTTGGGACCTTGTACTGGCTGTGTGATGCAACTTCAGCAATGCAATCAACAATATTTTGGCATTAATCTCAATGACACTGTTTGATGTCTTCTTGAGCTGACACCTTTCAACCTACTCTCGGACCCTCTTGGGGAGACTCCTTTGAGTCCCATGGGGGGCAGCACTATGGAGGTCTCGCTGGGGGAAATTTGGGGAGACTGGTCGGCACTGGGGGTCCACATGTGGCCCTGCTCTGGGGAGCTCTAGATCACTGGTTACTTGGTTTCAGGGAGGGTTTCTTTTGTGGGGAAGTGGCTGTGGGACGATGTGTGGGTCGTTAATGATGTATTTGTGGCAGGTGGCCAGGAGGTGGATTTCTTTTAGGGGGCCCTTGGCTGGGGGGAGTATCTCATGCCAGTCAGCTAGATATGATTAGGTTCGTGAAACGGGGCTTACCCCCGGGCTTGAATGAATGAAAATTAGGTTTTAGATTGCACCCCTCGCGAGATTCTTTTCTTCTAAACGCAATCCTCAGAGTGATCAGCGATTTACTTGTATTACTCAGGAACCTCACGTTGGGCGAAATCTCGCCAGGGGCGCAAGGATGCTAATCACTTGAAACCGCCACACAAGAAACCCAATTGCCGGAAAAATCTATTTTTAACAAAGTGAGTTGGAAAGCAGCTGGAACGAAGCTTTGTTTTTGTTTGCCACAGGAAGTTTGACCAACAGAGTGGAATTTTTATAATTGAAATTCGAGCGCATTGCCATGACTCGTCCCATAGAGGAATTCCACCGTATGCCATTTATTCAAGATTTCTTATCGATTTATGTATCGGCTAGCCTATAGAGGAAATTTCTCGGATAAGCGCACTTCCTTGATAGACTACAACATGGCGAGTCTACACGGGTGAAGCAGTGGAGGGGCAAGAAATGAGATCTTGTGTGATAGTGTGGGCACAACTTCGGCCCAGTACGCGGGATTGCAGTGTTCATCAAAATGCAAAAAATCACAAACCGAGTAATCTACCACGGTGGTCTGGCTTGTACTGTCGTGAAGTGTCAAAATTCAGTCACCCACAATGACTCGTGAATCGATGGATCTCACTTGTTGGAAGTGTTACTTCAATGTGATGGAATGTTCACCTGTCATACTACATGGTACATCGGGAACTGTCAAGTGTCATATCGATGTATATAGATACCTCTTATGGGTATAAGTAGGAAGGTCTAAGGCGCATGCTTCAGACAGACTGCAAGCAATCAATTGAGCAACAACGGTTCTCTACTCTCTATCTACATTGTCCCACTTGATCTCTACCTCCAATCTCTCGTTCCACACTCGCGACCTCCAACATCACTTGTGACAACGAAATCAAAATGGAGTGGCTGTGGTGGTGGAGATATGCAAGGGTGAGAGGAGGCTGTCATAGGGGATGGTGATAGGAACCGGGGAATACGAAACAGGTTTTAGGTATAGGCATTACGAAATACAGGTATGGGATTGTTTGTACGGAAGTGATGTTGGGATGGACGAAGGATCACAGGTGAGTTCAGAGGAATAGTTGGTTGTTAGAAGTTTGCGGAAGGATATTTTTTGTCTTTGGGAATATGCATAAATAGGAGACTTCTCCAACTCGTTTTTTTTTTTTTTTTTGAGAAGTCGCTACATCAATTAACTATTATCCCAGTAGGCTGTAAAAATTCACCTGCCACAGGGCAAGTCACACCAAAATTGCGGTTTTTCAAGATTTTTCAAGCCACCAAAACTCAATGAATTTTACTGCAATTATTGCAAAAAAAATTTAAAAAAGTTTCATCTATCTGGGATACGTCATATCATTTTTGGAAATTTTTTTCTTCAACTACTACAAAGTGGTAGGGAGATCTTTGTGTTGTAGTCCCAAGATACCTGCCAAGACAGGGCTTTTGTATGCAAAAGATACATTGCAACTGACCTCACCAACTTCAAATGCCCACCATCCTGTATTGTCGTAATATAAAAATTTCCAAAAATGATGACATATTCCATATAGATAAAACTTTTTTCAATTTTTTTTGCAATAATTGCAGTAAAATTCATCGAGTTTTGATGGCTTGAAAACCCCCAATTTTGGCGTGTTTTGCCCTGTGGCTGGAGAATTTTTACAGCCTACTGATCCCCATTATATATATACGCCGCATTCCCGGAACACTGGTCACAACTGTTGGATAAAGGAAGTTGCGGGAAGGTTACTAAACGGGACGGAAGGATGTTTGGTATGGTAGATGGCAGCGGAAGTTTGGAGTTGGGAAAGTGCAGTAGGATATTCTATTGTTATTCGTTTCCTTTGTTATTGCGGGAATATTACGAGAGTGTCACAAGAGGGTGCGGAGGAATTTGGACGTATGTGGTGATCTATGGAAGGATCAGGAGTTGCTTGTTACTTTCACATATACTTTTGTGGTTTCCGTTTTAGTTAGTTAGTTTTTTGACCTTTACGAGATTATTACTATTCCCCTCAAACTTTCCCTAAGTCCCACACATATTCGCTTACTCTACATTAATAAAACTTGGGATCGTTAGAAGAATTATAATATTGGTACGGTAAACAGGACAAAAAACACACACTCTAAAACTTCTAACTAACGGAAAACAGTGATACAAATAGTATCAAATCCAACCTCACGGATACCTTCTTCGGTATCCCACCATCATCCTTCACAACCCACAAACATCTATCTAAGTGTCTTCCCGCCAATTCCACACTTATCCGTACCTTTATCCGTACCTCTAACCAGTCTCCCGCACATCCAACCAAACTCCTGCTCTTATCTCTAAACTCTCACACTTTCCCGCACTTCCCTTCACGCTCCCGCACTTGTCCGTAACTTTCCACAAAGGTATGCAACAATCCTCCAAACTTTCTTCATCACCACCATCTCTCAACAACCACCGGCAACTTTACTAACAATGTTCACCCCTTGTTAGGTAAACTTCCGGATGTTCCAACATACATTGCCCACTACGCCGCCGAATTCTGCCCCCCCTGACACGTTATACCAATAATTCTGAGAACAACAACATGAAATACGGTATTTGGGTATCGGGACGAGGAGTTAGAACTGAAAGGTCGTTGATACTTGCGAGATTGTGGAGATTTCGGAAATGAAGGATACCTGAGTTAAATACCTTTGAAAGATTAGATGGGTTAGTGGAGACTAGGTACATGAGGATTCTTCGAGTAAGAGGTACTTGAGATCTTTTGGACTTTTAGATAGAGAGAATGCAAATATACGAATAACCTATTCCAACGAGGTGACTTTGAGGAATGTGCGCAATGCACCAGATGAGAGAGGGGAAGTATAATAGAGTAGAAAGGTATGCGGTATAGGAATAATGAACGATGGATAATGAGTGTAATTCAACGGTTGTTCAGTTCGTTAACTATTTGTAAATAGCAAAGGAAAATACATAACTTTATAGAAGAGAAAAAATCCATGTCCGAGATCCTCCGGAAGATATCGCTTCCGTCCTGTGACCGCTAGTGCGTGAATAACGTTTCAGCTGATCCTCTGAGACGATAGTCAAACATATCGTTAAACAACACTTACTTTCCCTAGTACGAAACAAGACGAAACAAGACGAAACAAGTACTAGAGCTTAAAACAAGTAACAGAGTATGAAACGAATATCACAGCATGTCGAGCAGTATCTCCTGCATTCCAACATGATCTTTGTTATAGGTGATTTAGTTTTGCGTTGGCAATCGGCTTGTGAAGAAAGTTCTAATTTGGCAATGACAGATATACCCTATTAACAGTAGCTGGTATGGAACACGGGGGTGAAGAAAAGGATGGTACTTATGTGTATAAAAGGTTATGCGATGCCTGGACTTGCGATAGTTCAAGGCACCATTTGATGGACATTTATGACAAGATATATTTCGTTGTACAATTGCCCAGTTCCCTCCTTATTCTAATTCTAATTCTATTAATTAGGTTCGCTGGTGGCAATGAGCGCAAGACGTGGCACCACTTATATACATGACTCCGCCCATAGCTAGCGATAGCAATTACAAGCCACAATCCAACATTGCCAGACTGGCTCAGATTTTAGCAAACTTGCATAGACTGTCCCAAACTTCACAAAACATTGTAGCCCATTGCCAAGTCTTCCCCAACCCTCACTCGTCGCGTTTCGTTGTAATTTCGACCAACCAAAATCACCCATGTCTTATCCCTCTCCCTACATTCTACAGCCGTTTCCCGGATTTTCCACCACGAAGGCCTCTTCGTCCGAGAAGCCCTATGAACTTCCTCAAGCGATCATGAAGTGAGCGCTGGTTATTGATGTCATTATCACCCACTTCCGCGTCAGTCGCACTAGTCCTCAGCAGCAGATATTGTCTCTCGCAACTCCGTCAACTTCCTGATACATTCCAAGGTGATAGGGTGTGGTTCGCCCAGACTTTCGGAGAATCCCGTGCAGGCCCGCTCATAAGCCTCTATGGCTTGAGAATATTTCCTCTGCTTTCCATATAGACCAGCCAAACGCTGGAGGGTTTCAAAGACTTCAATGTGCTCCTGACCAAGTGCTTTCTCTCGAGCTTCCAGTGCACGTCGCCAAATCTTCTCTGATTCATCGTACTTTCCTTGGTCCTCCAGAACACCAGCTAGGTCGTTGACGCTTATTAGTGTGTAACGGTGGTCTGGTCCAAGAACCTTCTCGCGCCCCTCCAGTGCACGCCATAACATGGTCTCTGATTCGCCATGCCTCCCTAGGCCTTTCAGCACTGAAGCCAGGTTATTGACGCTTGTAAGGGTGTCGGAGTGGTCTGGCCCAAGAACCTTCTCGTACCCCATCAGCGCACGTCGTAACATCGTCTCTGATTCGCCATGTCTCCCAAGGGCTTGCAGCACCGAAGCCAGGTTATTGATACTTGTGAGGGTGTCGGGGTGGTCTGGCCCAAGGACCCTCTCGTTCCCCTCCAGTGCACGCCGTAACAACGTCTCTGATTCGGCATGTCTCCCTAGGTTTCTTAGCACTAAAGCCAGGTTATTGGCGCTTCGTAGGGTGTCGGGGTGGCCTGGCCCAAGAACCTTTTCGTACCCCTTCAGTATACGCCGTAACATCGTCTCTGATTCGCCATGTCTCCCTAGGTCTTGTAGCACCGAAGCCAGGTTATTGACACTTGTAAGGGTGTTTGGGTGGTCTGGCCCAAGAACCTTCTCGCACCCCTTCAGTGTACGCCGTAACATCGTCTCTGATTCACCATGTCTCCCTAGGGCTTGTAGTACGAAAGCCAGGTTATTGACACTTGTAAGTGTGTCGGGGTGGTCTGGCCCGAGGATCTTCTCGTTCCTTTTCAGTGTACGCCGTAACATCGTCTCTGATTCACCATGCCTCCCTAGGTCTTTTAGCACTAAAGCCAGATTATTCACGCTCCCTAGGGTGTCAGGGTGGTCTGGTCCAAGAACACTCTCCCACCCCTGCAGTGCACGCCGGAACATCGTCTCTCATTCGCCGTACCTCCCGAGATCTTGTAGCACCGAAGCCAGGGTCTCGACACATCCTAGGATTCCGGGGAGCTCTGGGGCCAATGAGTTCTCGATATTGCTTAGTTCTTTGCGAAGCAGATCCTCTGCCTCCCTCAGCCGTCCCTGTGACCTGCTCACTCTCGCCAATAGCAGAATCCTTTCGCAATATTCTCCATTCCAGTGATCATTTGTGTCTGCGTTTCGAAGCGCAATACATTGGCGGGCCTGAGTCTCTGCCTCGCCGTAAAAACCAATACATAAAAAGTACCTGCCCATACGAAAAATAAGGGCTTCAGCAATGGAATTGGTTGACTCTTTAGCTACCGCAAGTGCATGCGGAACGTATGCAGCGGCAATACCACCATATCGCCACTCCATTTCATCTTGGGGGAACAATTGTGAAACCACTCTTAGTGCGGTGGCCTTCCAGTGGTCCAGCTCCTCTGGTGGTAAGTACGCACGTATAGAAAGTTGGACCAAACGATGAAGCTCGTAAAACGGCTTGCCTTCGCGCTTGACATCCGTAACTAACGAGAACCCCAATAACTTTCCAATAGCCAAACGAAATTTTATTGAATCATCGATCCCTTCCAAGCCACATTGACTCAGTAACTCCTCCGGTATGTTTTGACGATCGAAGAAGGCAATCAACCGGAGAAGGCCTGCTGCTGTAGGCATCTGTTTTGTTATTCTATCAAAGGTGATAAAGTATGTGCCCAGAATACCTTTGGCCATATCGACCTCTAGTCGGATGTCGGAAAACTCGTTCGAAAGTAGCGTTGTCCTTGCTTGATCGTTTTCCTGGAAAATGGACCAGTAATTGGAAGGAGGTGTCCTTGTCTCGGTCATAAAGGCTGCCGCACCAACCACAGCTAGTGGTAAGTAACCCAGTGACTCCAGGATCGTCGGGACAACCTTTCGTTCTTCATCTTCCAAACTATCCCAGTTGTGGAAACGTTTTGAAAACAACTCCCATGCTTCTTCCGCCGCCATTTTCTTGACCTCGATAAGAATACACTCCTGGCGATGCGCAATCTTTCGGGATCTGGTCGTAAATATAATTGTTCCCTTGTTACCCTGAGGTACAAACTTCGCGATAGGACTGTTGTTGCTAAGAAAGTCGTGGTCGTTGTCGGCATTATCGATAACTAGGATCCAGTCGCCACTATCTGGGCCCTCAAACCATGCCTTTATACTCAACAGGAATTGCTCTTCGTCTTCCGGCGTACTGGTCTGAAGAATGTGAATACGTTGTCCAATGCTCCGAAAGTCCTGGCTCAGCTTCAACATCTCACTTCCGCGAGTCCAGAAAACATGACAGCCACTCTCCCGCGCGCGCTGATAAACGTATTCGAGGGCAATCTGAGTTTTTCTAAGCGAGGTTAGTACATCTTTCGTATGGCGAAGTAATAAACACATACCCACAGCCTCCTAATCCCTGGAGAGCGACACGGTGATGACCCTGACTTTCGCAATATCCCCTCACAGATTCAATGATGCGCTTACGTCCAGTAAACGCGCTATTCCGACAGTAGGGAACTACCCAAAATGGCCTAGATGCGTCTCTCGGCTCTACTAGAGTGTTAGACCTTTGCTAACCATCACTAACAAAAGGTGATAATACCTCCGTCTCCAGCTCTAAACGTAAAGTGTTGATTTATCATTCCGTAATTGGCACTATTGCGGAACGTAGCCATGTCCGCAAAAACATTATGGTCCCCCTGATTCCCACTGAAGCTTCCTTCAATATTGGATTGGGTCTCAGTAATTCTGACGAGATTGTTAGATAGGTGCTGATTAGGTTTAAAAACAAAAGGCTTGATTAATCGGGATACCCACTGATCCATCGCAACCAACGTTATAGTTAGTTTGACGTAAATATATTTTGTATGGTCGGGTGTGATGATAGCTAGCTGGTTCAATGATGATGACTTCTCGCTTATCGCTTATCGTTGAACGCTATGCATTGGCATGTGCTGAAATAAGTCAACAACACAAGATACGATGGAATGAGACCCAACCTTGGATATTGGGATGAATGAGTATCGTGTTCCGTGACAGATGTAGGGTAGAATCACAGCTGGGAGTGCTCGAGTAGAATGGGGATCAAGGTATTGCTGTCATATGTAGGAGTAAAAGGGTGTAGCAACGAAAGTTAGAATTTAGAGTTTAGAAATCAGCAACCTTGGCCGTGCGGCTGAAAAAAGGCCCCGAGAATTATGTAAATGTACCGTATTTCCACTCATGTTCCGTTCAATGCAAGTTCGGGCAATGTAATTGGCTGTGCTTCAGTCACGACATCGGCGGCAAGCATTTGTGTGGATGTCCTGCTTTACCATTGCATAAGTGACACAAGAGCAACAATCTTCGGATTGCGATGCAGTCTCCTACCAGTGACAGTAGCTGGCATTTTCCATCAGTGTATTAGCCGGAATTTCCGAGAACGCAAAATTTGAGCATTCGAACCATACTGGTACAGTACGGATAATGGAGTGCTCTTGTCCCACCACGCCCTTGATAGAGACCTTTTCCTATCAGTCCCATTTCCCTCAACAAGGCACCGCCATATCTTCACGTTGAACAATACACACGGTCTTACATTAGAGTTGGTCCAATAACTTTCCTGCATGATGGCACACAAACAACGAAAAGAAAGAAAAAAATACTGGTGGATTATCCGACTTTCAGGGTTGTGCATGGGGGCGCATGGGAAGGATTTCCAATAGCAATTGTGCGATTTGTACCGCGTATTATGTTTGATGAGGCTGGCGCTAAAAATGGTGAACAGAACCGAGTGTAATAATGCTGCTTACTTTGGTGCAGATGGAATTGCGACTGATAAGCCGATACCAAGACCGAGATGTGCACTTTAGCTTTCGAGAACGCGAATTTTTTACCACACAATGTTGACCTTGCGAAAACTTGAGTTCTCGCCCATTGAACTCACCTCACGTGGGGGCTGAATCTCACTGCTGAAGCCTCTTTGGTACTGAAAAAACAAATTCTCGACGGGCCAGGTTCAGAGCACCAAATGAAAAACAAGATAGGTCAGGTCTGGCTTCTCGATCACTAACAACAACCAAACAAAAATGCCCACGGTAAACAGGTTCACTCAACGTAAAAGAAAACAGCCAAGCATCAATCGATTCTGTAGAAACTAATCTCCTAACAACAAGTCCGAAAATCACAATCAAACCCGAAAAGAAAAATCAATCCAAGCCAAAGAAAGTCCAACTGATCCCAGTTGTCCAACTATCTATGCTGAATTCCTCTAAATACAACTTTCCTGTTGCGTTCCTGAACCTCTTCCGTGGGGTTCCTCCAGTTTTTTTTCTAAGTGAGGTGTGGGGATAAGCCCCTTATATAGGCTTGTCCTCATAGGCCGCGTAAGCTAACAAACAAACTAGCAAACAAACGATGACGCGTCCCCAGTCTATGTACATAGGCCGCGTAATCCCTCCAATTTCTAGCTAAATAGAGTCCCTTCACAAATAATGATTCGGTTCAAGCAAACTAACTACTGCGTGATTAAAAATGCAAAATCAGATTTTCCCCTTGACAGTACCCCTCCAACTTCTCTTTCGTGGAACACCTTGACTGTCAATACAGTCGCACTTCACGCTCCCGCATTTCTATAATCCAGATCAATGTCTCATATGAAGTTCCGATGCTTAGTGAAACTATTCGCCCCTAAAACCTGACTCTCCAACCCCGATCATGCAGCATATGGTACTTGACAACTCCATTGGATTTTTCGGCCCTTCCTCCATGGTAGCGAGCTGCGACCGCACTCTTTCTAGTCTGATTATTATTATGGTGTGAACTATCCAAGTTCAGAATGGGATAATCTGTCCCTCCTGGCAACATTGTGTAAATTGTGAGACTTTTATAAAGTCTTAATTCAACAATGGATGACTGCCATTATGAGAAAGCATCGATAGCCTAATCTGAATTCCCTTCACGATCCGAACATGGACCGAAACCTTAAATCCACCTCAACCGACATTTCCGGTGGTCTCAAATCTCGCATCCATCCACATCACTCCTTAGCCCCCTGATCTTTCCAGCACATTCACCTAACGTTTTACCCTTGTCAGATATCGCCGCGATATCTACCCCATCTACAATACCCCTGTTTTAACACATCTGTTAGTATACTGCACTGTGCAAAAACCCTGCCGTCATAGGCGATCGCTTGACATATCCTTACTGCATTTTATCATCCACTGAAATTAATTTCCGCCGCGTCTTTTGCTGCGACCGGTTACGATTGGTCTTGACGCGCCGAGTTCCACATTATACTATTTCCATGCCACAAACGCCCCAACATGTGTTGTAACTTAGCCCACAAGTGAAGTTTGGTTATCCAAGAGATTTCCTCTACAAGACAGCCCAGACAAGAAACCCCCAGTGTGGACTGGGCGATAAGGCGATTAGACAACTTCTTGGAAAGGTGGCCAATAATGGAATTTCCGTCAAATTGCACGCTGTTTAACTCCTTGAACAAGTGACTCTTAACCTCCTCACACACCTGAGGATATTGCACCCATCGCAAAATTCCCGACTAATAAATCCTTGATCACTCTGAGAAAGTTGTCTTTGGAGGAAAAAAAAAAAATTCGGGAGGATGCAATCACGTGAGGCGTGAAGGGACTTTGGACATCTCCTAATTTCTCTATGTTTAAAGCAGTAACACAGCTTCTAGGTGGCAACTTTCCCTGAGGTTGCACCGCGCCGGTAATTCTGCAACATTTGTGATAAATGATCCGAAATTGCCGAACAAGGGGTGATAAGACCGTACCAAGATTGATATCACTAGATCTCCGGTTTAGTGTTTCCCTTGGTCTAGTCCTGTATTAACAACGACTTCCATGACCAGAGCCCTCAAGGAGCCAGAAGTTGGTTGTCATCTTTTGGCTGCAAGAAGCATAAAGAGGCCTCCACAATGAGCATTTCTTAATCTGAGTTTCAATTTTTTTTCTTTTTTTTAATTTGTTCAATACTTCATGAACCAACTCTTAGCTGTCGCATAACAATTTGTGATTACATGCAGTCAGTTGTTGAATCAGGTCCTTGTACCCCTCACGAGACCACACCCCCCTAAAGGCAACCCTTAAAGTGATCAGCGAATTATTAGTCAGAAATCTCGCGTTGGGTGCAACCTCGTCATGGGTGTAAGGACGTTAATCACTTGAAATCGCGATGCAAAAAACCGAATTGGCAGAAACCCTATTTAACAAAATGAATTGGAAAGCAGGTTGAACGAAGCTTTGTTTTTGTTTGACACGCGAAGTTTGACCAACAGAGTGGAATTTTTAATAATTGAAATTCGAGTGCATTGCCATGACTTGGCCCAGAGGGGAATTACACCAGATGCGGTTTGTTTAAGAAGTTTTCTTATCGACTTATCTCCCAACGTATACCGGAAGTTTTTTGTATAGGCTGGCCTATAGAGGAAACCTCTCGGATAAGCAGACTTCCTCGATAGACCACAATATGGCGCTCCGCCCAAAAGAGACGGTTGGAAGTTGGAAGTTCGAGCACTTGGCCCTCGCGCCGAGGGAAGGTAATTACTTCACAGCTACTGGACTCATGGTTTCCGCAGCCATTGCTTTAGGCACAGCTCCCAATAACTCAGACTTAGGACTTCTATCATTCTCTTGTGGGGGGGGGGCGCCAACACTCTATTGCAGATGCTGACTACTTGGCAATTTAAAAAGTCTCCGGACGCTTTTGCGCCAAGACAGGTACAAATAAATGCAAAGCGTCCGGAGACCTTTTAAATGGCCAAGTAATATATCTTTACTATAAGGCAAACATGAGCCTCGTTTTGCTCAACTTACCCTCAAGTAGTGAACACAAATTTATAAAATTGTTAGTGAATTTTTAGGTAATAAATTCCCAACGAGCACAACGATAACAGGATTCCTATCCAAGGACAAAACAAGCAAGAAATGAAGCTGTCTGTTGTTGGCAAATGGAACCGGTTGAAAATGTAGTTACTGCAAGTGTATGGGGAATGCTCGCGGGAAGATGGATTTGTAAGCACTTATAGCGAGAATAATTGTGAAAATCAGATGATTATTATTACCGTATTATTATTATTATTATTATTATAACATATAGAGAGCCGCGATTAGGCAGGTTGAAAAAAATCTACTCTAGCACCAATCCCACTTTCGGCAGATTATACGCTATTTGGAGAGAATCGAAATGGAACTAGGGCAGCCAAGCGAAGTGTGGCTTGAGAGGGGGTGAGAGTAAACCTTTACCGGGTCACCCTTACCCTCGAAAAACGGAAAAATCAGATAAAAACAATGCTTTGTGGCAAATTATCACCAAAATTTAACTTTATGAAGCAATATTCTCGTAAATCCAGCTCGCCTATCGGGCCACACTTCATTTGCACGGCCTAGCTCCATTTAAATTCTCTCCAAATAACGCGGTACCCCTTCGTTCGTTCCCGAATTCCACAAGCTTTTAGCATAAAAACCATCACCGGAGAAGAATCGCAGATCGACGAGTATGGGAGAGAAATGAGCATAACACAAGTCACAGTCTACAGAAGGAGTATAGATTTTTGTGACTTCCCCGGAGTCTGGTAAAGAACTTGGAGACATTCCCTTCTCCAGTATAACGTTTTAATAAGCACATGGCGAGGGAATCAAACAAAGGGACGAGTACTCGAATACCGCCAACATCATGGCTCACGGCAATTCCCATCTTCTACTCGCACTATTCCTGGCTAGACCCCATCCCTCCTTTAGAAACCACACCAGTCCATTTTTACCACACATTCGGACCACCTATCCCTTCGCACGTTTTCAAGTCCCTGAACCAACAGCGTGCCTAACCTGTAGGGTGCAAAGCATAAGTGGCAAAACAACCTAAAAGCCCCCCTAATACCGTGATAGATCCCCTCCATAGATTTATTGGCCAGGTCACAGTTGAGATTTATGGCCTTTCCTATTTATCATCGATCTTTCGTGCTAAAATCTCCGCTTTTTGTACTAAAAGGGTGCGAAAACCGGGACGGATGATGGGATAATACCGTACCCCATAAGCCTGCCCTCCCTAGCCTCTCGGGCATACAGCGTCCGGGAGCTCTCCAAGACCGCCGGGAAAGAACAAACTTTGCTACCGGAGATCACAACTCTACCCTCGTGAAGCAGTGGAGGAGCAAGTAATTCGATCTAGTGTGATAGTGTGGGCACGACTTCCGCCGAGTACGGCGGGATTATCATTTACATCAACAACCGAGTGACCTACCATGATTGCATGGTTTGTACTATCATGCTGTACGGAGATCGTGCATCGGGACGAGAGTTACAATCGAAAAGTCGTTGATAGTGCCGAGATTGTGTAGATTTTGGAAATGGATCATATGTGAGCTGAATAGCTTGGAAGAGTATGTGTAAGCCGAGATGTAGGCACACAAGGATTCTTCGAGGAGGGGGTATTTCAGATCTTTGTTATAGGTGCCTTAGCTCGCGTTGGCAAACTACGTGTGAAGGAATTTCTGGTTGGGCGATGGAACGTTGCTTATATAACACCACCTGGCGTGGAACCCGAAGGGATGAAAGGATGGTGCTTATATAAATAAATGTTTATGGGATGTCTGAACTTCCGATAATGCAAGCCACGCCTTGAAAGACATTTAGGACGATATATATTTCATAGTACAATTGACCAGTCTCCTCCTCATTCTAATTCTAATTGTAATTCTACTGATTCGGTTCACTGATAACAATGAGCGCAAGGTGTGACACCGCTTATATACCCGGCTGCGCCGAGAGCGCGGGCTAATAATTACAAACAACCCAACATTACCAAACAGGCCCAAATTTTACCAAGCTTCACCAAACAATACAACCGTTGCCTAGTATCCCCGAACCCTCACTTCGTCATGTTCCGTTGTAATTTCGACCAACTCAAATCGACCATGACTTAATCCCTCTCCCGATGTTCTACTACTCGTTTCCCCGACATCCCATAACGAATGACTCTTCGCCGGGACATCCCATAACTAATGACTATCCCATAACTAATGACTGTTCCCCGGGGAATGCCCATGAACTTCCTCAAGCGATCGCCAAGCGATCGCTTGTGGTCTGGTCCAAGAATCTTCTCGTTCCCCTCCAGTGCACGCCGTAACATCGCCTTTGATTCACCATACCTCCCTAGGGCTTTCAGCACTACACCCAGGTTATTGACATTTTGTAGGGTGTGGGGGTGGTCTGGTCCAAGAATCTTCTCGTTCCCCTCCAGTGCACGCCGAAACATCGCCTCTGATTCACCATACCTCCCTAGGGCGTGAAGCACTAAACCCAGGTTATTGACACTTTGTAGGGTTTGGGGGTGGTCTGGTCCAAAAATCTTCTCGTTCCCCTCCAGTGCACGCCGTAACATCACCTCTGATTCGCCATACCTCCCTAGGGCGTGAAGCACTGAAGCCAGGCTGTTGACACTTCGTAGGGTGTGGGGGTGGTCTGGTCCAAGAATCTTCTCGTTCCCCTCCAGTGCACGCCGTAACATCGCCTTTGATTCGCCATACCTCCCTAGGGCGTTCAGGACTACACCCAGGTTATTGACACTTTGTAGGGTTTGGGGGTGGTCTGGTCCAAGAATCTTCGCGTTCCCCTCCACCGCACGCCGGAACATCCTCTCTGATTCGCCATGCCTCCCTAGGGTTTGCAGTACTGAAGCCAGGTTATTGACACTTTTTTGGGTGTCAGGGTGGTCTAGTCCAAGAACCTTCTCGTACCCCTCAAGTGCACGCCGAAACATCGCCTCTGATTCGCCATACCTCCCTAGGCCTTCCAGCGCGAAAGCCAGGTTGTGGGCACTTGCAAGGGTCTCGCAGTGGTCTGGTCCCAAAACCCTCTCGCTCCTCTCCAGTGCACGCCGTAATATCGCCTCTGATTCGCCATCCCTCCCCAGGGCTTTCAGCACTAAAGCCAGGCTGTTGACACTTCGTAGGGTATGGGGGTGGTCTGGTCCAAGAGCCTTCTCGTTCCCCCCCAGTGCACGCCGAAACATCGTCTCCGATTCGCCATCCCTCCCTAGGGCGTTCAGCAATGAAGCCAGGTTACTGACAACGATTAGGGTGATGGGGTGGTCTGGCCCAAGAACCTTCTCGCACCCCTCCAGTGCACGTCGTGACATTTTCTCTGATTCGCCATACCTCCCTAGGGTTTGCAGCACTAAAGCCAAGTTGCCGACACTCCCTAGTGTGATTCGGTGGTCTAATCCAAGGACCTTCTCGCACCCCTCCACTGCACGTCGTAACATCGTCTCCGATTCGCCGTACCTCCCTAGGTCTTTCAGTACTGCAGCCAGGTTATTGACACTTGCTAGGGTGTCAGGGTGGTCTAGACCTAGAACCTTCTCTCTGCCCTGTATTGCAAGCCGAAACATCCTCGCTGATTCGTCGTAGCTTCCTTGGTCTGCCAGCACGCTAGCAAGATCGTTGATACTTTGCAGGGTTTGGGGGTGATGTGGCCCAAGAGCCTCCTTGATGCCGGTGAGTTCGTTGCGAAGTATTTCCTCTGCGTCTTTCAGCCGTCCCTGGAGCCTGCTTACAGACGCCAATAGCAGAATCCTAGACCAATATTCACCATTCCAGTCATTTCCCTTATCTGCCTCTCGAAGTGCAATACATTGGCGGACCTGTCTCTCTGCATCACTATGGGAACCTGTATCTCTAAAGTACTCGCCCATGCAGAAACTAAGCTCTTCAGATGTAGGATCAGTTGAACCTTTAGCTACTGCAAGTGCATGCGGAATGTATGCCGCAGCAGAACCACCATATCGCCACTCGGTTTTATCTCGGGGGAACAAGCGAGAAACCACTCCAAGTGCGGTGGCCTTCCAGTGATCCAGCTCTTCCGTTGATAAATACGCATGTACAGACAGTTGGACCAAACGATGAAGCTCGTAAAACATCATGCCTTCGCGCTTGACACCCGTGACTAAGGAGAATCCCAATAGCTTCCCCATAGCCTCACGAAATGCCATGGGATCATCGACCCCTTCCAACCCACATTGGCTCAGTAACACCTCCGGTATGTTTTGACGATCGAAACAGGAAATCAACCGGAGAAGGTCCGCCGCTGCGGGCATCTGTTCGATTATTCGGTCAAAGGTGATGAAGTATGTGCTCAGTATACTCTCGGTCACGTCGGCCTCTTGTCGGATGTCGGAAAGCTCCCTCAAAAGTAGCTT
Organism: Choiromyces venosus 120613-1; assembly: GCA_003788595.2. Classification (NCBI taxonomy): domain Eukaryota; kingdom Fungi; phylum Ascomycota; class Pezizomycetes; order Pezizales; family Tuberaceae; genus Choiromyces; species Choiromyces venosus. Next base: position 217,755 of record ML120460.1, read on the forward strand.
TTTCCTTCCTTTATCGTTGTCCTGGAAAATCGACCAGTAAATAGAAGGTGGGGTCTGGGTCTCGGTCATAAACGCAGCCGCACCCGCCACAGCGAGTGGTAGGCGAACCAATGAGTCCAGGATCATGGGTACAAACTTTCGTTCTTCTTCTTCCAAACTGTCCCAGTTGTGGAAGTATTTTGAAAACAGCTCCCGCGCTTCTTCCATCGCCATTTTGCCTACTTCAATAACTTTACAGCCCTGCCGACTTGCCACCTGCCGAGATCTGGTAGTAAATATCACTGTCCCCTTCTTGCCCTGCGGTACGAACTTCGATATCTGGCTGTCGTTGCGAAGAAAGTCGCCCTCGTTGTCCGCGTTGTCGATAACCAGGATCCAGTCGCCACTATCTGGACCTTCAAACCATGCCTTCATACTCGACAAGAATCCCTCTTCATTTGTTTCAGCACTAGCCCTAGGAATGTGAACTTTCTGTGCAATAGCCCTGAATCCCTGACTAAACTTTACTACCCCACTCCCGTTCACCCAGAAAACATGACAACCACTCTCCTGGGCGCTCTGATGAACGAATTCGAGGGCAATCTCAGTTTTTCTAAGCGAGGTTAGTACATTTTTCCTACGGTGAGGTAATAAATACATACCCAGAACCCCCTAATCCCTGAAGCGCGATCCGGTGATGCTCCTTATTTTTGCAATGCCGCTTTACCGATTCAATGATGCTGTTTCGGCTCGCAAACGTTCTATTCCTGCTGTAAGGAACTATCAAATACGGCTTAGATGTCTCTTTCGGTTTTCATAGCATGTTAGCACTTTGCTAGAAACCTGCGAAGAAAGGTGATGATACCGCCGTCTCTAGCTCTCAAAGGTCCCCCTTGATTTATGACTCCCAAATTTGTAATATGGTGGTAGATGTGAGTCCCCCCAATAACATTACCATTACCGATGACGTTATTATCCCCCCTATTCCCGCTAAAGCTTCCCTGGATATTCGATTGGATTTCGGTGGTTCTGACAAGATTATTAGATCGACACTGATCGGTTTGAAACATGAAAAGGCAGACTAAAAGGGATACCCACTGATCCATCAAAAGTAAAGCTATAGTTAGCTTGCGGTGAATCTGTTTTTTTCGAGGGGGTTGGATTTGATAAGAACTAGAGGTAGCTAGCTTGTTTGATAGTGATGGCCTAGTTGTCGCTTATCGTAATGGTTGAAAACTATGGGTTCGCAAGTCCTGAAATAAGTCAACAACACGGGATATGATGGAATGAGACCCAACCTTGGATATTGGGATGAATAAGTATCGTATTCCGGGAGAGATGTAGGGTAGAATCACAACTGGCAGTGCTCTAGTAGGATGGGGATCAAGGTATTACTGTTATGTGTACGAGTAGAAGGGTGCAGTAACGAAAGATAGAATTTAGATTTCAGAAATCAGCAGCTAGAAAAAGGCGCTGAGAATTATATAAAAGTACGGTATTACCCCTGATGTTCTGTTCAATACAAGTTCGGGCAATGTATCTGGCGGTGCTGCAGTCGGGATTTGGGCAGCGGCTAGCGTTTGTTTGGATGGCTTAGCTTTACAATGGCATACCGGAGAAACTCCAATAATTGGACAATGTGCTATGTGTAACCTGATTTATATTCAAACCTACATGTCTAAATAAACAAACCACAAACTAAATCGCATCGTTGTACAGCGTGAGAAACATCCCCCAGCCAAGGCCCCCTCTTTTTATAATAAAATCCTCCTAGTCCGCCGCATGCTCAAAAATTCCACTACTCAGGCCAAAGCCCCCGCAGCCCTCCTCCACAAAAGAAACCCTCCCTGCAAGTCAACCGCCTCAGCCCGGCAAAAATTTAAAATCTAGGAAAGCAAAGCGGGTTGTGTCCTCCTCCTCGGATGTCGATGCCACACTCGGCACAGACACGGGTTGCATAGCCTTCGAAACTGTGGGGGCTCGATACCCCTGTGGCCCAGACCTTTCAAAGCCCGAATCACGACGGTCGCCAAGATGCCACCCCCAGACTCCCCCCCGGTCCCACCGAACTTCTCGAGGCAGTCAAGCCGCCCTCCAGTTAGCAGGTGCCTGGCCGTGGCCAGGACTTTGGTGTGGGTGCCCAGGTAAACTGGGGCTTTTTCGTGTTTGGTGGGGCGTGTCGTAAAGTACTCCCCGATATGTGTGGGTGCCCGGGTAAACTGGGGCTTTTGGTGTGGATGCCCAGGTAAACTGGGCCTTTGCATGGTTGGTGGGGCGTGTCGTAAAGTACTCCCCGATATGTGTGGGTGCCCGGGTAAACCGGGGCTTTTGGTGTGGATGCCCAGGTAAACCGGGACCTTTGCATGGTTGGTGGGGTGTGTCGTAAAGTACTCCCCGATATGTGTGGGTGCCCGGGTAAACCGGGGCTTTTGGTGTGGATGCCCAGGTAAACCGGGACCTTTGCATGGTTGGTGGGGCGTGTCGTAAAGTACTCCCCGATATGTGTGGGTGCCCGGGTAAACCGGGGCTTTTGGTGTGGATGCCCAGGTAAACCGGGACTTTTTGCATGGTTGGTGGGGCGTGTCGTAAAGTACTCCCCGATATGTGTGGGTGCCCGGGTAAACCGGGGCTTTTGGTGTGGATGCCCGGGTAAACTGGGGCCTTTGCATGGTTGGTGGGGCGTGTCGTAAAGTACTCCCCGATATGTGTGGGTGCCCGGGTAAACCGGGGCTTTTTTGGTGTGGATGCCCGGGTAAACCGGGGCCTTTGCTATGGGTGCCCATAAACTGGGGCTTTTAGCTGTCTTAAAGAACTCCTGAGCGACGAAAGGTATCATGGTTTGCCTGGGCCTGAGCCCAGGGCTTCGTAGTGGGAGCGTGTGTGTTCTCTGTCTCAAAAAGGGGGAGGAGAGAAGGTGAAGTGATGCTCGAGGTGTTTCTCTGTCCTTGGGCAGGAGGGTGTCCTTTTATAGCTGTGCTATGTAGTCAAAAATTCCCTTCTCTGGAAAGGGGGCGAAAACCACTGCAAAAACACAGCCCCTTTCCCCCTTCCGAGACAGAATAAAAAACAAAAAATTCCTGACCTTACTGAGAGAGGAAAGCCCAACGACATGGCACATTGTCCGATTATTGGAGTTTCTACGGTAAGTGACACGAGAGCAACAACCTCCTGACTGTAATGTATTCTCGTGCGACCAACAGCATATGCCCATTTTCCATCAACCAATTAGCGGAATTTCTGAAAACCCAAATTTTGAGCCTTCGAATAACACTGGCGGAGTAAGCGAATAGGCTCGACCAACCTCGCCCTAAATGGAAACCTTTTCCTATCAGTCCCCTTTCTCTCAACATGGCGCCGCCATATCTTCACGTTGAAACACATACAGCCTTACCTTAGAATTGATCCAACTATCCTACCTGATGGCGCACTAACACCGAAGAGAATGAAAAAAAAATACTGGTTGATTAACTGACTTTCAGGGTTGTGCATGGGACGCATCTGAAGGATTTCCAATAGCAATTGAGCGATTTGTCCTGCGCATTAAGGTTGACGAGGCTTTCACTAAACCGGAGATAACCAGCCAATCCACTGCACTCCACCCCTTTCGTTCAATAGATTATAGCTGCGAAGATTTTCAAAAGTCCATCGCATAGGTGCTGTATTGTGGGATACGGCAGTCCAAAACGCTTGCCAATATTTCCATCTGAGGGCAAAGGTTTTTGAAAAATATTTTGTGATCATAGATTGGAATTTAATCCCATATAATCTCCCTAGAGGCATTATGGAATATTCAACCATACCTGATGCTTCGCCGATCCTGGGCCTTGAGAGATTTGTGTATTGCAATGCAGCCTAAGTTAGTCCAGGCCAGTTGGTTATGTTCCAGATGATAGCTTCGTATTGTTACAATAAGTTGAAGTTTCAAAAGTGCCAAGCATGCTCATTTCCCCTGACAACTCCCTTTTGACGACTTTAGAAAATGTCAAATTTCCAGTCTGCTGCGGGGCGTATTTGAATACACGCGAGAGATGAGCTGATGGGAAAAAAAGAAAAAAAACGTGGGAATGATTCTACGGGGGTGGGGTTGCGAGTTCCACTGTATAGTCTATCAACCACTGAGACATTGCTGAGATGTCCCATCGGCGGCCCGCGAGATGGCGCAACGGACACAAATAGCAAGGGGAAAGAAAAAAAAAGGGGGGGGCTTTCCAGATGTTAAAATATCCGAGAAAAAGATTTTTCAAAAGAACAGCCCAGAGTGGCTCGTTCCTTGGTTACACTCACCAAATTTTGACCTGTTAAATTTCTACGGTATCCGCCTCACTTATGTACACACCACTAGGTAAATTTACGCATAATAATGTAATCACGTCAAAGTCGGACCAACCCTTGTAGCTCCCGTGGTTGATAACTCCAGCCCATGGGTTGATGGACGAAAATTGTTGCGGCAGCGGGGTGAGCCTAATTCAACAACCACTGGTCGCACACATGACCCAATCCATGGCGAGTGCCTCGCCAGGAACAATCCTTGTTTCGCCAGATTTACACAGTGCGTCCGCAGCAAATCCCTGCAATTAGAGGCTCAATTATTTAGATGGGACCTATTAATTGAAAGAAGGAATTTCTATTACCGGACTTTTCCTAACTTTCGTTTCACAATCTCAATTTTGACTACCGTAAAAATTTGAATAATCGAACTGTGTGCTATGTAATTGAGAATTCCCTATCATACTCTGTAAAAGGGGCGAAAAACACAGCAAAAAAAAAAAAAAGGAAAGGGGCCACCCAGCCCCTCAGAGAGACATAAAAAAAACTAAAAAACACCAGAGCATACCAGAGCAGGCAACTCGAACGACATAGAACACGGTTCAATTATTCAAGTTTTTTACGGTAAAGAAAACACATAAGTTAGATCGCTGAATGATTTGAGTGATTGGGGCAAGAGTTGACCAAGAACCCCGACTGTATCAAGTGATAGCCCTAAGCCCCCTCTCTGTAATAAAGCTATCGTGGGTCATTGTTGTGATCACATAGAATATCATGAACATGGCACCGTGATGGCCGGTAAACGCTATTCTGCAAATTTCACAAAGAATAGCCCGTCAAAACTCCTATTGTAGTTGATGATTGTTTTCTATATCCTCGAGGTGAGCCTGTGTTTATGGGGTTTTCAACAACGGCGTCATAAATTCATGACATGATTGAGAATCAGCTTGTCCTAGCCATCGCGAATACTCTTCTATTTTCTCGGGAATTATTTGAATGTGTGCCTGGCTTTGTCTCTTCTGGACTTATTGTTGTGGTTGCTATGAAAGTTTACCATGAGGATGTGGGGACGAAAAAAAAGTAACCCCACAGCATGCCCCTGAAATTTGAGCATGGTTTTGTATATAAGATTTGCAAAAAAAAAAAACCGAGCTCTCACCCACTACATATCATACCTTGTCGTGGCGGCTGAATCTCACTGCCTCTTCGACTTCCCTTTTATAGCAAGCTTGGTGAACAATTTCTCTACCGTGGCACTTCATGTTTCTTCATTATTGTAACCAGATAACCAACAGTCCAAGCCTCGCAATGGGTCTACCCCAGTAGCAAATTGGCCAACCGGGCCCAAACCTGGCCCAATAGAGCCACAACCCACCAACACAACTCAACCTAATAGGTACTCGGGTAACCCAAGATACCCATATGATTATTAGAAGTTTCATGAAGATGGGGATAAAAAAGAATTTCGAAAAGATACCCAATTTCTTTTTTGTACGATTTAAACTAACCCAATACCAAATATTGAACTCTTTCATGAGATGAGAGTGAACTTTTTTTTTCTTGAAGGAACATGTGAGTATGGGGAGGAATCTTTTGCGTTGCTTGATTGTCTCTAACGTGTGGAAATCTAGGTACTTATAGACAAAAAACATATCCCCAATATACATACGAATGAAACAGAGTTACAAACGAAATTCCGAAATATCCATCATACTGCTGGTCCTACACCGGCGTTCATCAACTATCTATTCTGACGGAATCCCGCCAAGTCCCAAAATGCACATAACCATCCACCAATGTCAATGCCATAATGTTCCTGTCCTGCAGGAAATACACCGGAACCGATAGCATCCGGAAACTAATGGTCCATAGGGGATGTGTCTGACCCATCAAGTGTACGCCGCTTAGCAACATGAAGAATTTTCTTTAATTGTTAAATTCAACATAACGTGATAAGCTTAATACTGCCATCAAATTTCACCACTGTCTAACGGCGCATTGCAACAGCTCAAATATAGGAGTAGCGATGGTGGTGGTGGGCCATCACCTTCAAAAGCAATTACTAGCCGAAAAATTAAGCACAAGCTGACCAGATACAATGTCGAAAGTAGCATATTCTAGTAGTTGGATTCCGTTTGGTAGAGAAGCTCAAATCCGAGTCAGAAGCGATTTAATTTTGTACCTCAATCATTCAAACAAAAAAACAGTACTATGTAGCTCAATTTTCGTCCTAGTAGCTAGTAGAAATTAGAATGAGTGAATGCCATAATCTCATAAAATAGATTTAGGGATCTTAATAACAACCCATCAAAACTAAAGGGGTGGAAGTCCAGCATAACTTACTGTAGGTAGTGAACATCAAGTCACGAGCTTTCCACACTTAGCATTCTCTAGGGGTTAGCTTGCTTACCCGGGCAACTTAACGACCTCAGAATAAAATTATGTGTAGCGGATACGGATATGAATGTATCTTTGCAGAGGACAAAGAAGTTTATGAAAGGGCTGATTCCCCAGAAACGAGTGTGGGGAATCTATGTACCTACAGACATAATCCAGCATAACAAATGAACAATACAACATAAAGAAACAACAAACATGCCCGAAACTCATGCAAACTTCCCACAACCTTCTATAACAATCGCAACGTTCCATGACATGCCCAAATACCGCCGGAGGCAATTTCCCAAAAATCTTTAATCCTATCCTCCGAACAACCTAAATCGTATCCCCTATCGTCCTATAGCTCCTATATCCTGTTCTATATCCTACTCCATTTTATCCAATTTCCAATACATGTAAGTCCGTCAAAGTGAATGAGTCATTGCTTGTGATTTGCGGCACACAAACCCACCCAACGCAAATGTCAAAACCTTCGACTCAACCCAAGCCAATAAAGATTTTACCCCGGTAGAAAATAAACCCAATAACCCATTCCGAGCCTTGATGATATGTGATGCCATAGTTCTGATACTAGTACTTGCACGCTGCCAGCGTCTGGCTCGTGGCCATTCCCCTCTTATCCTCGCACTATGCCTGTATTTTCCTGAAATGTCTTCATGTACAAACCGGTCTTCAATGAGGTATGGCCATACCGGATTCGACACCTCATGCTGGCCTTTGTTACCAGGACTGTTTCCTGGTTTGGTGTGAAGCTTGTGATGAGAATACAATTTCAAAATTTCGCGATCCCTCCTTCAGATTCCAGGAGACCACTCTCAACCTACATCCAGACCTCATTGAGTACAATACTCCAAAAAAGTCCAATAAGCCTTGCCTCTCTATGGCACAGTGTGAGGAAGCTTTTCCGACCGGAAGGAAAGAACAAAGCTTTGTCAACGGCGATGCCAATTCTACGCGCGGGGAAGCAGTGGAGGAGCAAGAAATGCGATGTTGTGCGATAGTGCGGGCACGACTTCGGCCCAGAACGGCTGGATTATCATTCACATCAACATGTAAAAAAATATCACAAACCGAGCGGTTTACCATTATAGCCTAGTTTGTACTGTCGTGAAGTATCAAAATTCAAGGTCACTGACGATCACTCGTGAATTGATGAGTCTCAGTTGGGGCAACAAAATCACAATAGACTACGGTGATAGAGATATGCAACGGTGATAGGAGACCGTCATAGGAGATGTTGATAGGGTTTAGGGAATAGGAAATAGGCTTTAGGTATAGCCGTTACGGAATACAGGTATGGGATTGTTTGGACGGAAGCGGTGTTGGGATGGACAAAGGATCACAGGCGAGTGCATGGAGGAATAGTTGATTGTTAGGAGTTTGCGGAAGGATGTTTTCTTGTCTTTGGGAATGTTCATAAATAGGAGACTTCTCTCACTCGTTTTTAGAGAAATCGCCCGATCAATTAACTATCATGCCCATTATATATTTACCCCGCACTCCCGGAATATTGCTCATAACATGAAGGTACTCGGGTATCGGGACGCGAGTTACAACTGAAAGGTCGTTGATACAGTCGAGATTGTGGAGATTTCGGAATGAAGGGTACGTGAGTTAAATACCTTGCAAGATTAGATGGGTTAGCAGAGATATAGGTACATGAGGATTCTTCGAGTAGGAGGTACTCGTGGTCTTTGTTATGGGTGATTTAGTTTGCATTGGCAATCGGCTTGTGAAGAAATTTCTAGCTTCGCGATGGCAGATATCCTATATAACAGTAGCTGGTATGGAGCTCGGGTGGTGGTGAAAAGGATGATGCTTATGTATATAAAAGGTTAAGCGATTCCTGGACTTGCGATAATGCATGCCACGATTTGATGGACATTTACGACGATGTATATTTCATTGTACAATTGCCTGATTCCCTCCTTATTCTAATTGTAATTCTATTAATTAAGTTCACTGATGGCAATGAGCGCAAGACGTGGCACCGCTTATATCACGACTCCGCCCATAGCTGGCGATAGTAACTACACACAACCCGGCACCGCCAAACAGGCTCAGATTTTACCAAGCTTGCATAGACTATCCCAAACTTCACAAAACATTGCAACCGTTGCCAAGTCTTCCCCAACCCTCACTTCATCGTGTTCCCTTGTAATTTCGACCAACTCAAATGGACTATGACTTAATCCCTCTTCCGTTTCCCCAATGTCCCATCACCAATGCCTCCTCACCCGCGAAGTCCCATGAACTCCATCAAGCGATCATAAAGTGAGCGCCGGTTATTGACATCGTTAACAACCACTTCCGCGTCAATAGCACTAGTCCTCTCGGCAGCTGATTTTGTCTCTCGTAACTCCGTCAACTCCCGGATACATTCTAAGGTGGTGGGGTGTTGTTCGCCCAGAGTTTTGGAAAACCCCGTGTAGGCGCGCTCATAGGCTTCTTCGGCTTGACAATAGTTCCTCTTTTTTCCATATAGACAAGCCAAACACTTGAAAGACGCGTCGGATGGAAGAAGAAACACAATGCCTACTATGCCCCCAGCCCCTGAGGTGGGAAAAAAGCGACAAATAATACAGAGCAGTCTGGAGAGCAGTGAACCAATAGCAGATGTTATTCACATCTGTACCCCAGCTATGACGAAACCCACCAAACCTGTGAACCGACACGAGCATCCACAAATACCACTTCAGACCCCCTTCCTACCGGCTACTCCAAACTTTGACTTTTCACTGCCTCAGGTCCCTTCACAGTCTACTGAACAGGATAAATCATATCTCTACACATTTCTTCCAGGCTATAGAGAGATTAGAACCAATGAACAACTGATAGACATCGATATTGCAACAAATCCGCATTACCATATCATGATACATGCTACTATGCTCCTGGAATATGTGCTCCAAAAATACCCTGTAAAGTGCAATAAGGAGGGGAAGGAATGGGAAAAGCAGGTGCTGAGAAGTGCAAGTGGGCTTCTAGAGCAGATTACTGACTGGTCGGAAGATGAAGCTCAGCAGCTTCCAGGATCACCAGGTAAGGATCCAGAGATGCGTTCTTTTGTCAATATGTCAATGATGACAACCAATGAACCTATATCCCTCAATGACCGCATTCAGATCCTAGAGTCAAAACTTGACTGATTCCTGAACAAAGCATCCTATGCTACAGTCCTACAGCAAAATCATATCATGAAGACTTGCCCGATGCCCATGGTTACAAATACAGTAAAAGGTACACAATCAATTAAAGATACATGCTTTATTATTGAGGTTGAAGACCCTGTTCCTGAAAACTTCAACCCACTGCCACTACGAGACAACCTGAACCGACTCCTCCCAGAAGGCTATTCCAGGTTTACTGGAATTCACAGATCACGAAGAGGGAACCTGATATGCTACACCTTAGGCAATCTGGGTAGTACAATTCAAAGCTTTGAGAAGTGGGCATTGGTAATTCCCTTCAGAGCAATTTGAGTCAATGCAGAGGACAAGTAGGGTCGGTGAATCCTATACCTGGAGATAGAATGCTACTCCACCTCTACTTGATGAAGAACTGCAGCAATACAACTCAGGATTAAGACTTGCTACTGTACCACAACTACTATCACCCAAAGCGGCACTACTTTGCTTTGCTGATAGTACTACAATTCCAGAACATCTATTCACCTTTGCCTCATACCAACCACTCGCAATTTACCATGGACGGACACCAAGTGAGGGTAGTAGGGCGGAAAAGCCAAAGGACAAGGCAAGGGATGATAGGGGGGAGCAGCAGAAGGGGAAGGGGAAGGAGAATGAGGGGGAAAATGAGAGTAGCTGGGCAACGCAGATGGAGGAGTGCGATAGTGAGGGAGAGGGAGTGGAAAGTGAAAGAGAAATAATGGATGAAACATGCGAGAACTAGTGAAAATGCAATGCTCCTGTAGGCCTCTGAACTCGGGAATTTTCTCAGAGGCCGGTAGAGCCCATGGGAGACGGAATATCCGATGGCTGAGGAAGTTCTCGCCACTATGTATGTTAATTAGCTTCATAGCCTTACGGCTCCATAAGCTTAATGATGTATAATAATAATAATAATAATAAATAAGCCAAACACTTGAGAGTTTCATAGACTTTACAGTGCTCCAGACAAAGTACTTTCTCACGAGCTTTCAGTACACGTCGCCACATCATCTCTGATTCATCGTACTTTCCTTGGTCCTCCAGAACCATAGCCAGATTGCAGACACTGGTTAGGGTGACGCGGTGGTGTGGCCCAAGAACCTTCTCGAACCCCTCTAGTACACGCCGTAGCATCGTCTCTGATTCGCCATGTTTCCCTAGGTCTCGTAGCACCGAAGCCAGGTTATTGAGGCTTGTAAGGGTGCCGGGGTGGTCTGGCCCAAGAACCTTCTCTTTCCCCTCCAGGGCGCGGCGTAGCATCGCCTCTGATTCGCCATGCCTCCCTAGGCCTTGTAGCACTAGAGCTAGGTTATTAACACTTCCTAGGGTGTTTGGGTGGTCTGGCCCAAGAACCTTCTCGTTACCCTCCAGTGTACGCCGAAACATCGTCTCTGATTCGCCATATCTCCCTAGGGCTTTTAGCGCTAACGCCAGGTTACCGACAATTTCAAGGGCGTCGAGGTGGTCTGGTCCAAGAACCTTCTCTTTCCCCTCCAGTGCACGCCGTAACATCGTCTCTGCCTCGCCGTAAAAACCAATATATAAAAAGTATCTTCCCAACCAAAAGGTAAGGTCTTCAGCAATTGAATCGGTTGACTCTTTAACTACCGCAAGTGCATGCGGAACGTATGCAGCGGCAATACCACCATATCGCCACTCCATTTGATCTCGGGGGAACAATCGAGAAACCACTCTCAGCGCGGTGACCTTCCAGTGATCCAGCTCTTCCGGTGATAAGTACGCACGTATAGAAAGTTGGACCAAACGATGAAGCTCGTAAAACCGCTTGCCTTCGCGCTTGACATCCGTAACCAACGAGAACCCCAATAGCTTTCCAATAGCCTCACGAAATTCAATGGAATCATACATCCCTTCCAAGCCACATTGATTCAATAACTCTTCCGGTATGTTTTGACGATCGAAGAAGGCAATCAATCGGAGAAGACGCGCCGCTGTGGGCATCTGGTTTGTTATTCTGTCAAAGGTGATAAAGTATGTGCCCAGAATACCTTTGGTCATATCGGTCTCAAGTCGGATGTCGGAAAACCCCTTCGAAAGTAGCGTTGTCCTTGCTTGATCGTTTTTCTGGAAAATGGACCAGTATTCGGAAGGACTTGTCATTGTCTCAGTCATAAAGGCTGCCGCACCCACCACAGCGAGTGGTAGGTAATCTAGTGAATCCAGGATCGTCGAGACCAACTTTCGTTCCTCATCTTCCAAACTATCCCAGTTGCGAAAGCATTTGGAAAACAACTCCCGTGCTTCTTCCCCCGCCATTTTGTTCACATCAATAGCCTTACAGCCCCGCCGAGTTGCAACCAGTTGAGATCTGGTCGTAAATATAACTGTCCCCTTGTTACCCTGAGGTACAAGCTTTGCGATAGGACTGTTATTGCTAAGAAAGTCTTGGTCGTTGTCGGCATTGTCGATAACTAGGATCCACTCGCCACTGTCGGGACCCTCAAACCATGCCTTTATACTCAACAGGAATTGCTCTGCGTCTTCCTGGGTGCTCGCCTGAGGAATGTGAATGCGTTGTCCAATAGTCCCAAAGTCCTGGCTGAACTTCAACATCCCGCTTCCGTGTGTCCAGAAAACATGGCAACCACTCTCCTCCGCGCGCTGATAAACGTATTCGAGGGCGATCTGAGTTTTCCTAAGCCAGGTTAGTACATCCTTCGTATCACGAAGTATTAAATACATACCCAGAGCCCCCTAATCCCTGGAGAGCGACACGGTGATGATCCTGACTTTTGCAATATTCCTTCACATATTCAATGATATGGTTACGTCCAGTAAACGCACGATTCCGACTGTAGGGGACTATCCAATACGGCTTAGATGTGTCTCTCGGTTCTACTAGCGTGTTAGACCTTTGCTAGCAACCACTGACAAAAGGTGATAATACCTCCGTCTCCAGCTCTAAACGTAAAGTGTTGATTTATCACTCCGAAATTGGCACCATTGTGGAGCGTAACCGCATCCCCGAAAACATTATGATCTCCCCTATTCCCGCTGAAGCTTCCTTGAATATTGGATTGGATTTCAGCACTTCTGACGAGATTGTTAGTTAGGTGCTGATCGGGTTTAAAAATGAAAAGTTTGATTGATCGGGATACCCACTGATCCATCACAATTAACGTTATAGTTAATTTGCCGTAAATATATTTTGGATAGTCGGGTGTGATGATAACCAGGCGTAGCTAGCTGGTTCAATGATGTCTTATCGCTTATCGTAATCGTTGAACGCTATGGGTTCGCAAGTCCTTGAATAAGTCAACAACACCAGATATGATGGAATGGGGCCCAACCTTGGATATTGAGATGAATAAGTATCGTATTCCGGGCCAGATGTAGGGTAGAATCACAGCTGGCAGTGCTCTAGTAGAATGGGGATCAAGGTATCGCTGTCATGTGTACGAGTAAAAGGGTATGGCAACGAAAGTTAGAATTTAGAAATCAGAAATCAGCAGCCTTGGCCCTCCAGCTGAAAAAAAGGCTCTGAGAATTATATAAAAGTACGGTATTTCCCCTCATGTTCTGTTCAATGCAAGTTCGGGCAATGTAATTGGCTGTGCTGCAGTCGGTAAATGGACAACAGCAAGCATTTGTGTGGATGGCTTGACAACTGCATAAGTGACACAAGAGCAACAACCTTCGGATCGTAATGTATTCTCGCGCGAGCGATTGCATATGCGTATTTTCCGTCAACCTAGCGTATCATCTGGCGTTTCTGAAAGCAAATATTTTGAGCTTTCAAATAAACCTGGCCCAGTAAGCGAACAGGCTTGACTAACCCCGCCCTACATAGAGACCTTTTCCGATTCATTCCCCCCCCTCCCAACAGGACACCGCCATATCTTCACACTGAAACACATAGAGCCTTGCCTTAGAGTTGATCCAATAACTATCCTGCCTAATGGCGCATGAACAACGAAAAGAAAGAAAAAAAGTAGTGGTGGGTTATCCGACTCTCCGTGTTGTGCATGGGGGCGCATCTGAAGGCTTTCCAATAGCAATTGAGCGATTTGTACTGTACTGCGCATTATGTTTAACGAGGTTGGCGCTACAAATGGTGGACAGACCAGTGAAAATCAGCCAATTCATTTTACTCCACGCCTTTGGTTCCATAGATTATAGCTTCGAAGGTTTTGGAAAATCCATCGCACAGAATATGGTAGTCCAAAACGCTTGCCAATCTCCCCACCTGATTCAAAGGTTTCTGAAAAATATTTCGCGATCATAGATTGGAATTAAATACCGTATGATCTCTCTACAAGCTTTAGTGAATATTCGACCATGCCCCATGTTTCTTCGATCCTGAGCCTTGAAAGATCTGTGTATTGCAATGCGGCCTATTTCAGGTCAGTTCGTCACGATCGAGATTATGGCTTCGTATCGCCAAGTTGAAGTTTCAAAAGCCCCAAGCATGCTCATTCCCCACACCGACAACTCCCTTTCGACAGCTTTAGAAGATGCCAGGTTTTCTGCTGCAGACCGTATATGAATGCACGCAAGAGCTGAACAAGTGAAAAAGAAAAGAAAAAAAAACATGAGAATGATTCTACGGAGGTGGAGTTCCGAGTTCTGCTGTATAGTCTATCAACCACTCACACATTACTGAGATGTCGGATCAGCGGCCTGCGAGATTGAGCAATAGACACATATTGCGAGGAAAAAAAGAAAAAAAAAAAGGACGTTCCAGATGTTAAAATGCCCGAGAAGAAATTTTTCATTATCTGTAGGATTCACTCAGGATCCGGGGGTGTCAAAAGCACAAACACCAGGTCGAGTGGTGACCGAGGCAACAGCCAGGTTAGTTACACAGTTCCAAATGGGTATTGAAAAAACAAATTTCGACGGGTCAGGTTCAGAGCACCAAATGAAAACAAGAATCACGAGTCAGGTCTGGCTTCTCGATCGCTAACAACAACCAAACAAAAATGCACACGGTAAACAGGTTCGCTCAATGTAAAAGAAAACAGCCAAGCCTCAATCAATTCTGTAGAAAATAATCTCCTAATGACAAGTCCGAAATCCACAATAAAACCCCGAAAAGAAAAATCAATCCAAACAAAAGAAAGTCCAACTGATCCCAGTTGTCCAACTACCTATGCTGAATTCCTCTAAGCACAACTTTCCCATTGTCTTCCTATGATCTTTCTGGCAATTTTCCCGTAGCTCCCCTTAATGCCAAATTCCCTCGTCGTCTCTTCTCGTTCTTCGTCCCTTGTTGTTTTTTCTAAGTGAGGTGTGGGGATAAGCCCCTTATATAGGCCTGTCCTCATAGGCCACGTAAGCTAACAAACAAACCAGCAAACAAACGATGACGCGTCCCCAGTCTATGTACATAGGCCGCATAATCCCCCCAATTTCTAGCTAAATAGAGTTCCTTCACAAATAATGATTCGGTTCCAGCAAACTAACTACCCCGTGATTAAAAATGCAAAATCAGATTTTTTCCCTTCACAGTATCGATTATATCTGCCTCTGACGGTTGTCACGACTACCGGTAGTGGGTTTGCATTTTTGACGCCTCTCGATATGCGGTTGAGGCTGTTGAGCAAAGAAATTCATCATTTCCACGTGCCAGCCAGCTTTTCTGCGGTAGTTATTTGAGACAGCCTGGGGGTTCGGTTGCCCGGTCCTGGTGGGTCAACAATGGGACTCCCTACTGTATGGTTACTTTAATTGATACATGACTACCGTCTACTGAGCTCTCGGCTTATTAAGGAGCACCGGCAAATATTTCTGCCGATGGCCTTTTTGTTAGCAAGCCGGAGTGGCAAATGACTTTTTCACTTATAGACCTACCAAGCATCAAGATCCCAATGGATTTTACTCTGCCGATTCTGAATATCTGCAGCCAGTGGCGTAAAATCTCATAAAAGTGGGATGGCGCTTGTGGCTCGTGCGTGGCTGGTAACTCCAACCTATCGTTTGATTCCCGGTAACTAAAACTGAAGCGGGAATGGGAGGTGAGCTTAATTCAACAACCTCTGGTGAGACACTTGACCCAATCCGGGCCTAGCACCTCTCTGGTAACAATCCTGGTTCAGCCAGATTTCCACGGCAGTGAGTGGGTCGGTAGCTGGCCTGGAAATCCCCGCAATCGAGGTCTCAATTAATCAAATAAAACCTATGATATTAAGTGAGAGAAGGAATTTCAATTACCGTCCTTTTCCCAACTTTCTTTCCACAATCCCAATTTTGATTATAGAGAACACAGATCGCTTGACGATGATTTGAGCGATGGGGGCCACAGTTGACCAAGAACCCCAACCTTTGTTGAAGATTGAGAGTGACGAAGTACTTTCCCTCTACTAAAATAGCGCAATGGTTAGTTAGAACTTGAGATAGTTATTTGGTTGTAATTGCGACACTCTTCCGACTATTATAGTCACATCATTTCTATTTTCAGATAACTTATCTTTTGCGTATACTTTCCTTTTATGAGTTTTATTTATAACAGTGATGGACATAAGTGTCGTTGATTGTTAGAGTGTATCACAGTTACGTTCATGTTTCCACATCTTTCAGTCATAACTGTTTCTCGTGTCTGTGTATTTAAACACCGGGATATCGCACATAGATCAATAAGAATAACAAGGATTACTCTTCGCTACGCTTTTTACCCATCTCCACCTCTCTCTTTTCTATACAACGGCAATCGTCTTAAAGTTGTTCTTCCTTCGAGTCTCACCACTCCTGCTGTGCTTCCACACATATTCGATTAACCTTGTCAAATGATAGCCCCAGGCCCCCTCTCTCGAAAAGGGCTACCGTGGGTGATTGTTGCTGTGATCGCATAGAAGATCACGAAAATGGTACCGTGATGACCGGTAAAGGCTATTCTGTAAATTTTACAAAGAACAGCCGCCAAAACTCCTTCTGTAGTAGCCGATTTTTTTCTATATCCTCGAGGTAAACCAGCGTTTGAGACTTTCAATGCCGGCATTATGAATTCGCAACCTGATTGAGAACCACCTTATTCTAGCCATAGCGAACACTGTTCTATTTTCTAAGGAATTATTTGAATGTGTGGTCTGCTGTCTCTCCTCTAGGCTCGCTGTTGTGGTTGCTATGGAAATTTACCACGATCGAGGATATAAAAACAAAATTGGCAAATAACTTAACCTATTGGACCGAGAAGTGGATCAGACGCAGAAGTGAACCACTTTATATGTAAATTTTGTGCGAATTCTCTCTGCGAATTTTTCGCAAAAATCAATTTTGATCAAACAAAAGCGAATTTAACAAACTGCACCATCAGGAAGATCAACTACACTTCTGAATTTTCTCTTTCTAGTGTTGGATGCCAATTCAGGTTTCCAGATTTTGGGTTTTTTTGGTGCGTTTTAACTGATTCATTACACGGACTGGTCCGCTTCCCAGTCCAAATCATTAGTTGTTGAATTTCCTGATTTATTGATAGCAGCTTAGCAAAGAGGGTATTGCCGTTGCAACAGGCAACAAAATGCAGAACTCTCTGATCATTTGTTCCCGAATTTCACAGTTTTTTAGCATAAAACTATCACCAAAGAAGAATCGAGGATCGGCGAGGACGGGAGAGAAATGAGTATAACATGGCTCAAAGGCTACAAAAGGAGTATAGATTTTTGTGACTTCCGAGGAGTCTGGTAAAGAAGTTGGGGGTGTTTCCTTCTCCAGTATAACCCCCTAAGTAATACTATACAAGACAACAAAATCAAACGAAGGGGTAGTCAGTGCACACCTGGTCGCTAAATCTCCAGGCCAAGCGTGCTTTATAGGTTAGTTGGGTTATCCTGGTAACCACCTCACAAACTCTCACAACCCAAATGTCCAAAACTTTGACTTAACCCAACCCAATAAAAACTTTAACCGGGTAGAACATGAACCCAATAACCTATTCCGAGACTTGATGATGTGTGATGCCATATTTCTGAGACAAGTGCTTGCACGCTGCCGACGTCATGGCTCGTGGTCATCCCCATCTTCTCCTCGCACTATGCCTGTATTTTCCTAAAATGTCTTCATGTACTGGTACGTAGTCGATGAGGTATAGCCATACTGGGTCCGACACCTCATGCTGGCCTTGACACCAGGCCTATTTCCTGGTTTTATTATAAGCATGTGATGACGACAAATTTCCAAATTTCCCTATTCCCTTGCAGATACCATACCAGACCATCTCTGACCCACATCCAGACCTCAAAGAGTACAACACCCCCAAAAAAAAGTCCAATAAGCCCTGCCTCTCTATGGCGCAACTTGAGGAAGCCTTTCCGACCGGAAGGAGAGAACAAAGTTTTTTATCAACCGCAAGCTAATTCTACCCGCGTGAAGCAGTGGGGAAGCAAGAAACGCGACCTTGTGTGATGTGTGGGCACAACTTCCGCCCAGTGCGCGGGATTGTTATGTCCGCCGACATGCAAAATATCGCAAACCGCGTGATCTACCATGGTGACCTGACCCGCACCGTCGTGAAGTGTCAAAATTCAAGGTCACAGATGATCACTCGCGACTTGGTGGATCCCACTTGGGACAACGAATTCACAACGGAGTGACTTCGGTGATGGAGGTACGCAACGGTGATAGGAGACGGTCATAGGAGATTACGGTAGGAGCTAGGGAATAGGAAATAGGCTTCAGGTGTAGGTGTTACGGAATACTGGCATGGGATTGTTTGGACGGAAGTGATGTTGGGACGGACAAAGGATCACGGATGATCGCATGGAGGAATAGTTGGTCGTTAGAAGTTTGAGGAAGCATGTTTTTTTTGTCTTAGGGAATGTGCATAAATAGGAGAGTTCTCCCACTCGTTCCCAGAGAAGTCGCCTCCTCAATTAACTATCATTCCCATTATATATATACGCCACTCTTTCGGAATACTGCTCATAACATCAAGTACAGTACTCGGGTATCGGGACGCGAGTTACAATTGAAAGGTCGTTGATCCTTGTGAATTATGAGCTTTCAGTTGAGCTTATTTATTGCAAAGTTACGGGCGATAGCTAAGGTTTATATACCAATGTTCCTAGCTACTTCTTTGCATGCCCATTGATATTCCCAATATCAACCCTAACCTTATATCCTTAAATCCCCTAATACCGGGATGCCGGCAAGTCCCTTATCTCCCGAGCATCCACATCTTTCACTAACTCCATTATCTTATCTCCGGTAGATATTATATCCATTATATCCTTAACTCCTTTCCCCGTCACTTCCGACATGATGCACTATCATATCGACAAATCTCCCACGTCGCTGCTATAGGATACCACTCGACATCTCGTCATCCTCCAACCAATCCGTTTCTTCGCCGGCTCGCCCATGGCAATTGTGACCGATAATACGATCTGCCGCATGAACGCCGCGATATTCAACAATGCTATAGAGATTGTGGAGATTTCGGAAATGTAGGATACGTGAGTTAAATACCTTGAAAGATTAGATGAGTTAGCGGAGATATGGAGATATAGGTACATGAGGATTCTTCGAGCAGGAGGTACTTGAGATCTTTGTTATAGGTGATGTAGTTTGCGTTGGCAATCGGCTTGTGAAGAAATTTCTAGTTTGGCGATGGCAGATATCGTATATATCAGTAGCTGGTATAGAGCACGGGGGTGATGAAAAGGATGGTGATTATGTGTATAAAAGGTCATGCGATTCCTGGACTTGCGATAATGCATGCCACGATTTGATGGAGATTTAGGGCGATGTATGTTTCGTTGAACAATTGCCCAGTTCCCTCCTTATTCTAATTCTAATTCTAATTCTAATTATATTAGTTAGGTTTACTGATGACAAGGAGAGCAAGATGTGGCACCGCTTATATACATGACTCCGCCCATAGCGATGGATAGCAATTACAAACAGCAATCCAACATTGCCAAACTGGCCCAGATTTTACCAAACTTGCCTAGACTGTCCCAAACTTCACAAAACATTGCAACCGTCGCCAAGTCTTCCCAACCCTTACTTCACCGCGTCCCAGTGTAATTTCCACAAACTAAAATCGCCCATGGCTTAATCACTCTTCCTACATTCTACTGCCATTTCCCCGATTTGCCACCGCCAAGGCCTCTTCACCCTCAAAGCACCATGAACTCCCTCAAGCGATCACGAAGTGAGCGCCGGTTGTTGACATCACTAACAACCACTTGCGCGTCAATCGCACTAGTTCGCTCGGCGGCTGATTTTGCCTCTCGTAACTCCGTCAACTTCCTGATACATTCCAAGGTGGTGGGGTGTTGTTCGCCAAGGGTTTTGGAGATTCCCGTGCAGGCCCGCTCATAAGCTTCTTCGGCTTGAGAATATTTCTGCTGTTTTTCGTATAGACCAGCCAAACGGTCGAGGGTTTTATAGACTTCAATGTGCTCCCGACCAAGTGCTGTCTCTCGAGTATACAGTACGCGTCGCCGGGTCATCTCTGATTCATCGTACTTTCCTTGGTCCTCGAGAACCTCAGCGAAGTTGCTGGCACTTGTAAGGCTGTCGGGGTGGTCTGGTCCAAGAACCTTCTCGCGCCCCTCCAGTGCACGCTGTGACATAGTAGCACAGAAGCCAGGTTGCTGGCACTTGTAAGGCTGTCGGGGTGGCCTCGTCCAAGAACCTTCACGCATCCCTCCAGTGCACGTCGAAACATCGTCTCCGATTCACCATATCTCCCTAGGGCTTGTAGCACCAAAGCCAGGTTATTGACACTTGTAAGGGTGTCTGGGTGATCTGGCCCAAGAACCTGCTCGCGCCCCTCCAGTGCACGGCGGAACATCGTCTCTGATTCGCCATGTCTCCCTAGGCGTCGTAGCACTGAAGCCAGGTTATCGACAATTGTTAGGGTGTCGCGGTGGTCCGGTCCAAGAACCTTCTCAAACCCCTCCAGTGCACGGCGGAACATCGTCTCTGATTCGCCATACCTCCCTAGGTCTTTCAGTACGAAGGCCAGGTTGTTGACACTTGCAAGGGTGTCGCGGTGGTCCAGTCCAAGAACCTTCTCAAACCCCTCCAGTGAACGGCGGAACATTGTCTCTGATTCGCTGTACCCCCCTAGGTCTTTCAGCACCAAAGCCAGGTTGTTGACATTTGTAAGGGTGTCTGGGTGATCTGGCCCAAGAACCTGCTCGCACCCCTCCAGTGCATGGCGGAACATCGCCTCTGATTCGCCATGTCTCCCTAGGTGTCGTAGCACTGAAGCCAGGTTATCGACAATTGTTAGGGTGTCGCGGTGGTCCGGTCCAAGAACCTTCTCAAACCCCCCCAGTGCACGGCGGAACATCGTCTCTGATTCGCCGTACCTCCCTAGGTCTTTCAGCACTAAAGCCAGGTTGTTGACACTTGTAAGGGTGTCGCGGTGGTCCGGTCCAAGAACCTTCTCAAACCCCTCCAGTGAACGGCGGAACATTGTCTCTGATTCGCTGTACCTCCCTAGGTCTTTCAGCACCAAAGCCAGGTTGTTGACATTTGTAAGGGTGTCTGGGTGATCTGGCCCAAGAACCTGCTCGCGCCCCTCCAGTGCACGGCGGAACATCGTCTCTGATTCGCCATGTCTCCCTAGGCGTCGTAGCACTGAAGCCAGGTTACCGACAATTGTTAGGGTGCCGCGGTGGTCCGGTCCAAGAACCTTCTCAAACCCCTCCAGTGCACGGCGGAACATTGTCTCTGATTCGCCGTACCTCCCTAGGTCTTTCAGCACCAAAGCCAGGTTGTTGACACTTTTAAGGGTGTCTGGGTGATTTGGCCCAAGAACCTGCTCGCGCCCCTCCAGTGCACGGCGGAACATCGTCTCTGATTCGCCGTACCTCCCTAGATCTTTCAGCACGCAAGCCAGGTTGTTGACACTTGCAAGGGTGTCGCGGTGGTCCGGTCCAAGAACCTTCTCAAACCCCTCCAGTGCACAGCGGAACATTGTCTCTGATTCGCCGTACCTCCCTAGGTCTTTCAGCACCAAAGCCAGATTGTTGACACTTGTAAGGGTGGCTGGGTGGTCCGGTCCAAGAACCATCTCTTTCCCCTCCAGTACACGCCGTACCATCATCTCTGCCTCACCATAAAAACCAACATATAAAAAGTACCTACCCATGCAAGCAATAAGGTCTCCAGCCATTAAATCGGTTGACTCTTTAGCTACCGCAAGTGCATGCGGAATGTATGCAGCGGCAATACCTCCATATCGCCACTCGATTTCATCCCGCGGGAACAATTGTGAAACCACTCTTAATGCCGTGATCTTCCAGTCATCCAGCTCCTCCGGCGATAAGTACGCACGTATAGAAAGTTGGACCAAACGATGAAGCTCGTAAAATTTCCTGCCTTCGCGCTCGGCATCCGTAACTAACGAGAACCCCCCTAGCTTTCCAATGGCCTCACGAAATTCAATGGGATCATCCATACCTTCCAAGCCACACCGTCTCAATAACTCTTCCGGTATGTTTTGACGATCGAAGAAGGCAATCAATCGGAGAAGACGCGCCGCTGTGGGCATCTGGTTTGTTATTCTGTCAAAGGTGATAAAGTATGTGCCCAGAATACCTTTGGTCATATCGGTCTCAAGTCGGATGTCGGAAAACTCCTTCGAAAGTAGCGTTGTCCTTGCTTGATCGTTTTCCTGGAAAATGGACCAGTATTCCGAAGGACTTGTCATTGTCTCAGTCATAAAGGCTGCCGCACCCACCACAGCGAGTGGTAAGTAATCTAGTGAATCCAGGATCGTCGGGACCAATTTTCGTTCCTCATCTTCCAGACTATCCCAGTTGCGAAAGCATTTGGAAAACAACTCCCGTGCTTCTTCCCCCACCATTTTGTTCACATCAATAGCCTTACAGCCCCGCCGAGTTGCAACCAGTTGAGATCTGGTCGTAAATATAACTGTTCCCTTGTTACCCTGAGGTACAAGTTTCGCGATAGGACTGCTGTTGCTAAGAAAGTCTTGGTCGTTGTCGGCATTGTCGATAACTAGGATCCAGTCGCCACTATCTGGGCCCTCAAACCATGCCTTTATGCTCAACAGGAATTGCTCTGCGTCTTCCTGGGTGCTCGCCTGAGGAATGTGAACGCGTTGTCCAATAGTCCGAAAGTCCTGGCTGAACTTCAACATCCCGCTTCCGTGTGTCCAGAAAACATGACAACCACTTTCCTGCGCGCGCTGATATACGTATTCGAGGGCGATCTGAGTTTTCCTAAGCAAGGTTAGCACATTCTTCGTATGACGAAGTATTAAATACATACCCAGAGCCCCCTAATCCCTGGAGAGCGACTCGGTGATGATCCTGACTTTTGCAATATTCCTTTACACATTCAATGATACGGTTACGTCCAGTAAACGCGCTATTCCGACTGTAGGGGACTATCCAATACGGCTTAGATGCCTCTCTCGGTTCTACTAGCGTGTTAGGCCTTTTCTGGCAACCACTGACAAAAAGTGATAATACCTCCATCTCCAGCTCTAAACATAAAGTGTTGGTTTACCACTCCGAAATTGGCACCACCGTGGACCGTAACCATGTCCCCGAAAACATTATGATCTCCCCTATTCCCGCTAAAGCTTCCTTGAATATTGGATTGGAGTCCAGTAATTCTGAAGAGATTGTTAGTTAGGTGCTGATCGGGTTTAAAAATGAAAAGTTTGATTGATCGGGATACCTACCGATCCATCATAATTAACGTTATAGTTAGTTTGCCGTAAATATATTTTGGATGGTCGGGTGTGGTGATAACCAGGCGTAGCTAGCTGGTTCAGTGGTGTCTTATTGCTTATCGTAATCGTTGAATGCTATGCGTTCGCAAGTCCTGAAATAAGTCAACAACACGAGATATGATAGAATGAGGCCCAACCTTGGATATTGAGTTGAATAAGTATCGTATTCCGGGGCAGATGTAGGCTAGAGTCACAGCTGGCAGTGCTCGAGTAGAATAGGGATCAAGGTATTGCTGTTATGCGTACGAGTAAAAGGGTGCGGCAAAGAAAGTTAGAATTTAGAAGTCAGAAATCAGCAGCCTTGGCCGTCCAGCTGAAAAAAAGGCCCCGAGAATTAAAAGAAAGTACCCTATTTCCCCTCATGGTCTCTTCAATACAGGTTCGGAGAATGTAATTGGCTGTGCTGCGGTCGGGATATGGATGGCTCGCATTTGTGTGGATGGCTTGCTTTACAACTGCATAAGTGACACAAGAGCAAACAACCTCCGGACTGTGATGTATTCTCGTGCGACAGAGAGCATATGCGCATTTTCCGTCAACCTACAGTATTATCAGGAGTTTCTGAAAGCGCATATTTTGAGCTTTCAAATAATACTGGCCCACTAAGCGAACAGGCTTGACCAACCCCACTCTTAATAGAGACCTTTTCCTATCAGTCTCCATTCTCTCAGTAGGACACCGCCATATCTTCATGTTTAAACACACACACAGCCTTACCTTAGAGTTGATCCAATAACTACCCTCCCTAATGGTGCACAAATAGCGAGGAGAGAGAAAGAAATACATGTGGGTTATCTGACTTTCAGGGTTGTCCATGGGGGCGCATTTGAAGGATTTCCAACAGTAGTTGAGCGATTTGTACTTGTTTCTGACAATAAGTACCGTAAAAACCGAAATAATTGGGCATCTCGCCAGGACGTTGGATTTGCCTCTCCTGGCAAGGTCTGTCGTTTTTTTCTTTTTATTTGTCTCAGCTGAGGGCTGAAAGGCAATCTTTTCGCGGTGTTTTCTCTCCTCAATCCCAAGGGGGAAATTCTGGACGTCTTAGCGTGATTCCCAATTATTTCGGTTTTTACGGTATCTGAAAAGCTGGGGTTGAGTGACCGGGAGGTGGCCAGGGTATGACAAAGGTTGTGGTCTGGTTGATTGGTACATGTTCCTCAATTAAGGGAAGTTTTCTCACCCCCCCGGTTTTCAAATAGTTATTGCTAGAAATGAGTACAGCGCATTACCGTATGCTTGGCGAGGCTGACGCTAAAAATGGTGAACAGAACCGTGTGTTATA
This sequence comes from Choiromyces venosus 120613-1, assembly GCA_003788595.2. Lineage (NCBI taxonomy): Eukaryota > Fungi > Ascomycota > Pezizomycetes > Pezizales > Tuberaceae > Choiromyces > Choiromyces venosus. Next base: position 242,533 of record ML120460.1, read on the forward strand.
ATGGTGCTTACTGCACTTGCATTCCAAGAAATAGTTCAAGGTTGACAACGGCACGAACCCAATAGCCATTACAAAACAACCCTTATCTCCACAAGATATTAAAGTGAAATTTTGTGAAAAGTTCAAAGGAGTTGAGACACAGGGGTATTTTTTTGGTTTTCATAAAAAGGCTGAAGACACAAATGAGCACTTGCGGTAGTGATGCAATAGTTTTCTTGAGCATCCCCACCAGGTCAGGAACTCGTAGGCATCGACCCCCTAGCTCTTTTTTTCTTATGCCCAAAGTTCCTCCATACATTCCCTAGGACTTCTTGTGCGCTCACTAGCTGCTAAAGAATGACACTCAACATGTCTGTGGTTAACTGTTCCTTCTGGGCAATGTAGTCATAATGGAGCCCAGCGACGATGATACTCTTTTCAGATGATCACACAGCCAATCGATCACCATGGAACTAACAGCGCCGGTCGTTAGCGATATTTGCTTTTCCCAGAGAACTCGCATACTCACCTCAGATACATCTTCCCGTCCCAGGATCTCCGTGACAAAATAAGACTGCTGGCTGCGAACCATCAGCGTTGCCGCTCCACTCCCGAAAATCGTTCACTTCCAGAAGCTAGCTCCCCACGCCGTGGATTCGGTGGTTCGAACACCTTGATGTCGCTGCCAAGGCAATGCTGGTGATAACCACGCCCAAATCTGATCTCTTTCGTTATCACCTCCGGTGTTGACATTAATAATATTGCTGCTATTGGCGGATGGGTTGAATGCGCTCGTAGTATTGAAGGAGTTAATATTATCGTCCATCTTTGGTACCGTGAAGTTTCTCCTAAAATGTTCTGGATGAATAACTCTCAATTGGAGAGGGAGAATGGAGATCGCTGGCAGTTGGGTGCGAGGGGACTTTTTTCGAGATGATGGGGAAGAGCTTTTAATGCTCTGGCATACCACAAGGATAAATGAGGATAAACGATAAACAAGCACTCTATGCTGGGCCAATCGTTTCTATGCAAAAGATCTCAACCGGATAAGCCCCGCCCTATATGAGCCTCTGAGAAAACTATTGTATAGAGTGTATCGTTAATAAGTAGAGCCTCGAGGCGCAAGTAAGCACTACTAAAGAGGGACCAGTCCCTCCAATTAAGAATGCTTTAAATCTAAAAATCCTCAAGACATCAGTGGATGGCAAGGCAAAGCATTGTCCTCCGCGAAATCTTTGTTTGGCGCAGATGAGAAAATGAAGCCAGACTCAGACATACGCAGGGTAGAAGACTGGGAACAATTTTGCTATTCGAGCGACCCTCACTCAGTATAATAAATGCTTGTACCATCGCGACAAGAAAGTAACCAAACACTAGCGGAAATATTTATTTACTACAGGTTTATAAATGTCTCCACTGACAGTAATCTCAATGGACTATTTACACCTAATACTTTGTTCTCCCACCCTCTTTCTCAATCCCTCATTTGCGATTAAACGCTCACTGACATCAAAACAGGATTGCTGAGTAATATCCTCAATCGTCACATCAGGGTCATTCTCAATGAGTTTCGCCCATTTCTTTATTATTGTTTCTAGTAGGCATCATGGACTGTGGTATCTATCGCGAGAGGTGCAAGATGGCTCAGGTTGGGAGGATAGTATAATTTGGTTACCACAAATCTAATTCCAACCTTGTCCGGTTACTTTCTTGGTACAGTATCAATGCTTAGGCTAGCGCTTCGCGTGTGCCAATGAGGACGGTGGCCACCGTTTAATCGAGTAGATGCTGGGATCGTGTCCGTGGTCTGTTGCTTCGGCATCTATGTCCGACAGTGAGATACTGCTAATAAGTGCAGTTAATAACTGAGTATCTTGAGGTCTGTTGCTCGTATACCATATCTGTTCCCGACATACTTGTCGAAGCGACATACCGTACCACCAGACACGATTCTAAGTCACATCACACACCCCCAATCAAGTTTCGATACCGGCAACCCTGCACCAAAAGCCGGTGACATCAAGTTTTTATGAATTGTAACCCGATTTTAACAGAAAAGGTGCCAAATTTGGAATCAAGTAGACCCCTTAGTTACTGTACTGTACTCGTACAATAGAATCTTCTCTTTCGAGTCTTGGACACCAATTGAGATTTCCAGATTGTGAATTTTTTTTGGTGCGTTCTAACCAAATCACTTCCTCATCTGATCCACTTGCTGGCCTAATACGTTACCGGTTTCGTATCAATATACTTTGGGTGATGTCCCAGGCCGAAACCTCCAGCATGATTGATGAGTAAGTAATTTAGAGTACGGAATTGAATTAAAGTAGCAAAAAAGCACCAGGACATCTGGTTAAAAATTTACTACCTATATCTCCCTGCACAAGCTCCATAATAAATAACATTTGGAATCTCATTCACACAGGTCCACATTAAGCAAAACACAAAAAGAGCTACACCGCGGATGTAGCTTTCACCTACTAGAAAATTGGATGAAAAGCAACAAGAAACTGCTAAACAAAAAAATACACCAAAGTTGGACTAGACTTCATAATTCTGCCATCTTAGACTTCACAACAGTGAGTACTGTATTTCCACTTTACCTTTACATCTGGCACAACCCCCTGCATCTAAAGGCTCAATTAATTCATGAGATTAAACTGGTGAATTGAAGAAGAGCATTTTAATTGTGAATATGAAGAATTCCTAATAGGTTGCTCGATGATGATCACATATGCCACTTAAGCAATGGGTGCATGGGGTAAACCAAGAACCCCAGTCCTGCCAAATCCATCTCCATCTCGTGAACTAAGCTACAATGGCTAATCGCTGTCATGATTGCACAAAAGACCAGGAAAAGGACACCGTGAAAGCCAGTATAATTTATTCCGTATAGTTCACGATTTGTAGTCAATTGAAACTCCTAGTTGTTGAGTTTCCTGTTCTGCTGAAAGCTTTCTGGAAAAAAGGAGTTGGCGTTGCTAAGTTCAAAAAAAAATAACCAGAATTACGCAGGCTAGTGTACCTTTTCATAATTAATTACCCTAAATCCAAAGTGACAAAAACATTCACAATACGATTCTATAATGGTGGGTCAGGGATTGTTTGGAGTGTATTTGGCACAGCAGGAATTATGGATCAAGGTTATTGTGATTGTTGTTTCATGTTCTTCTAATAATGGATGGTGGGTTCCTACAAGGACAGGGGTATTTTGACTTGTTAATATAGCAATAACTGATAGGGGACATTGTTTGATTTCGGGTAAAAGAATTTATTCCTCGACAGGCTGAAAGATGAATAACAGAGCAGAAAAGAGACAGAGAAAGAGAGAAGTAAAGTTTATGAACAGCAGTGACACCTTGTCACGAATATTCTTGTTAGCTTGTCTATCTTTTTCTTGTCGGTCCAAACCCTCTTGAAAAACAATAATTCCAACAATGTCCACAAGTTGGTGACAAAAAGATTACAAATATTCGCATGGGTCACAAGGTATGGGCTCCGACATATCCGACAGTATCATACTTGAGATCGCATGAGGCTCCGGATTAAAGTTAAAGTTCCCGCACCTTGGCACGATTTAAGCCTCATGTGGAACAGGGGGATGCGGTAAAGTTTATTTGGACTTCTGGAATTAGGGTCGAAGTACCGGGTGTGAAGGGTAAGTCTTGGTGCTGTTTACTATGTATTTTGCTACCAAGAGTTCGCCACTTTTTTCCAACCCCTAGTACAAGTGCCAGGAAAAATTAGTTCGTGGGTACTGTGGGGAAGGAAAATGGTCTGCAAGGTTTTAGCTAGAAATTGTGTTTTGTTTTGATCAGATAGGCTAGTTGATATAAGGGTCAGGGGTTGGACATTAGTGGAAGAGGGGAAATGTTTGTTTGCTAGTTACCTCGGTTTTGTTTGCTAGTTAGCTCGGTTGATGGCTTGGCAAGGGAATTGGTAGTTAGGCGGGGCAAGCATCAGGAGGGAACGAAAGAAAAACAAGAGCAAGGGACAACGCGGAACAGGGAGACAGACGAGAGGAACAGCGGTCAACGGACGGACATCGGGATCGGGAACACGGGTTTATTTTTCTTTTTACGAATCTTTTCTTTCTTCTTTCGATAGCAATTCCAGTGACGGAATTATATTTTCACTTCGGACGAATAAATTTGACCTCTAGTCGTGTGTGCGGCGATTGCCCCTTCTAGTAGTGTTTGTTCTGCCTTGCCTTTACGATTCCCCTTTTTTCGGCCTGTTTGTTGGAGAAGTGACCTTCTTCCCCTCTGCTCGACTGCCCTGCAAGTGTTTTTCCTTCGCTGTCCGTTCCAATTCCTATAGGTGTCTTGAAGCGGATCGACCCCGGTTTTCATTTCTCAGTGGTGTCTTGAAACGGGTATAACCTTTTTTTGTTTCTCAGTACCGTACTGGCACACGACGGGCTGATATTTCGGAGGAATAGTTGTAGGGAGTGGGAGTTGAATTGTTGAAACTGAAAGCATGTTGTCATGGTAGAGTACAGTCGTGTCTAATAAGTCTTCACACGGTCCCCGGCAACGGCACCACCACAACGAATGGCAACGGCAACCATAAAAAAAAAAAAGATATGAACTCAATTAAAAAATAGGTTATAGTAGAAATAAAAAATAACAATTTAACATGCTACCATTTTGTATGACCTCCATCTGCATCCAGTAGTGCCTGAAGTCTTTCAGGCATTCTCTCAATCCACCCATCCAATGTCTCCTGAGGAATCAGATCCCACTCTTCCTTTGCTGCCTGAAATAATTCAGCAGCACTGTGAGGCCTACTTTCCACCTTGGAGAATCGCTTTCTGAGGGCTCTTTTCAGAAGTGCCCAGGCATTCTCAATTGGATTGAGATCTGGGGAGTTGGGGGGCCAAGGCAATCTTTTATATCCACATTCCTCTTGCAATTTTTTGTTTTCCAACCCAGCATGCCATGGTGCATTATCAGCAGCCATATAGATGGTTTCTGGAGCTCTGTTTATCCCTTCTATGAAGGGAATAAGGTATGGCTGGTGAATCTCAGTTGCATATTGGTGGGAGTTGAGGCCAAGTCTATCTTTTTTGCCAGTTCTTTCCTCCTCAGTCCTCCTCCTGACAAGAATTAACTCAGTCTTTCCTCCATGCATAATTGCAGCATAGACACCTATATTGGTGCGCCCTGACTTAAAGCTGGGCTTTAAGTTTTTTTCTTCCAGCTCTTCACCAGGTCTAAGTCTAACCTTTCTACCCACTGGATTTGGATCATATTCAATAGTGGCTTCATCAACAAAAACCACCCACTTCCAAGCTCTTGTCCAGTTCTTCCTAATTCTACCAAATGCCTTCCTCTTCTCCTTCTGTCCTTTCCTCCAAAATGGTTTTTTTCTGGGTATCTTGAGCTTAAAACCAGCTTCACCAGAGATCTTATTGATAGTATCTTTGCCAAGTCCAATATTAGCTTTTTCAGTAATATCTCTTAGAGCTAAATGAGGCTCAGCATCAATAATATCAAGAACCACTTTCCTTTTGGCATCAGTAATCTTTGTTGGTCTGCCAGATCTGGGGGAATCATGGGTGTTGCCATCCTGGATTTTGGCCCTTCTGACCACTGATGCAATGGTTGCCTTGGGGATATTCATCTGCTTAGAAATTTTATCATACCCCATATCAGTGTGCTTATATAGGGCATAAATTTCTCTATTTCTGTCTTCTCTAAGTCTTTTGGTATGTGGTGGAGCCATGGTAGTGCGGAGTTGTTCGGTTGATGGGGTAAAAAGTGGTTGCTTGGCAACCGTGTGAGGACTTATTAGACACTACAATACAGGACTTGGTAGACACTGAAGATGCCGGAGAGGTTAAGATTGCGGTGACAAGGAGTAGGATGGTAAATATTCCTGTGGCGGAGCCTTATTCTGTATATAGTATGGTGAATTATTTACTTGGGTTACATGTCTTGACCGATTTTGCTTTAAGGACTTCTCGTTTAAAAAGAAAGAGTGGTCTCAATCCGGATCTGTTAGGGTTAGGGTTTATTTGATTGATTTTTTTGGCACTTCTAACTATCATATACAGTATTGATGAACTAGTATTGAGGCATGAGAGTGTGAAAAAAAAAAAAAGATACAGGTGACGGTCTGTTCGTGTTATTTGGAGAATGCACCTCTCTAACCCCCTGAGCACGTTTTTTTTCTAAGGATAGTTAGGCAAGCCGGGTATCTTGGAGAGTTCCCCTATATATCCGCCATGTCCAGGCGGATGCAATCTGGACAAAGATACGCGAATACAATCGTGGAATACTCAAGCACACACCCCTTCCAAATACATAGCCCCGTGGATTAGCTTGTAGGCTAGAATGGATTACTAAGATTCCACCAATCAGTAGCCACTGTGTATTTGGACGGGGTGTGTATTTGAGTGGTCAGCGATTGTACACCCTGTGGTCGGATTTAATTGCGGAAGTGAACCCTCGATACTGAAAAAACAAATTCTCGACGGGTCAGGTTCAGAGCACCAAATGAAAACAAAAAGATAGGTCAGGTCTGGCTTCTCGATCACTAACAACAACCAAACAAAAAATGCCCACAGTAAACAGGTTCGCTCAATGTAAAAGAAAACAGCCAAGCCTCAATCAATTCTGTAGAAAATAATCCCCTAACAACAAGTCCGAAAACCACAATGAAAACCCCGAAAAGAAAAATCAATCCAAACCAAAGAAAGTCCAACTGATCCCAGTTGTCCAACTATCTATGCTGAATTCCTCTAAGTACAACTTTCCCGTTGTCTTCCTATGATCCTTCCGGCAATTTTCCGTAGTCTTCCTCAATTCCAACTTCCGTGGTTGTTCCTCTATCAGTCCGTCGTCATCGTCTTCTAAGTGAGGTGTGGGGATAAGCCCCTTATATAGGCCTGTCCTCATAGGCCGCATAAGCTAACAAACAAACTAGCAAACAAACGATGACGCGTCCCCAGTCTATGTACATAGGCCGCATAATCCCCCCAATTTCTAGCTAAATAGAGTTCCTTCACAAATAATGATTTGGTTCCAGCAAACTAACTACCCCGTGATTAAAAATGCAAAATCAGATTTTTCCCTTCACAATACTAAAACAAATACCTGGTAGGCCCTAAAACTTAAGTTACCATACAACATCCGTCCTGTTAGATGTCCATTAGCTAAAACTTTAGACTGACGAATTCCCATCACATTTTATCCCTCAGTTCTCAATTCCGAAAAATGGGCGATGGGTTGTTCCACTACCCACGCCGCTCATCCAGACTTAGCTCTGAACCTCGTGTAGAAGTTTTTGAAGCCAAAAGTTGACCTTGATTATTGGGCTAAAGCTATATGATGGAAGATTCATTACATAATCGGTCGAGGGCCATGCGGCTCTCCTCGTACTGGCTACCACCGGGAACAAAAGTCAAGGATCCAACAAAGTCTAGAGAGCACATGAGTAGGAAGTACTATACTAGCGAGACATATATGAACTGCAAGGATCTCCGACCAGATCGAATAACAAATGATGAACAAACCAATGACTATCAAACTGTGGACAGAAATTTGTACGGTAATTATAGGAAATCCTTCCACAGTTCTCGTCGGATCTGGATTTTCTGAACATACGCTATCACAGATAGTTTGTTATCACCATTCACCCATCATCTGCATAGGGATTTGCAGCCAAACAACCTCGGTCCCTCATTGAGTTCTGTGCGACCAAGTGCGAAGCCAGCGGAATATCCGACTTCTCAACAGTTATCACACATTACGCATTGTAAAAATTTAAATTCAGGAGACCAACGGATCATCAAGACATCGGCTAGTAAGAGCGTCCATAATTCTGAGAGTATGGAAGGATGGGTGTCGATCGTGAAAGGAGAATCAGGGCAGAGGCCAGTGTCCAATATAGTGAAATCCCGGCAACCCTAACTTGGGCTTTGCTATTCTTAACACAAGTTGGGGCACGATGGAATAAAATAGAGCTATCGCTGAGGTGTTATCCAAGGCTGAAATCAGGAGTTGGGTATGACAGTTGAATGAATACGCTATTAGAGTGAATTAAAATAGCCGAAAGGCCCTAGGCTATCCAGGTGCTTCAAGAGTGCAACAAGCGATAGGAGGGAAGTGTGTAACCTCCCTTGCAACACAGTGACTTGAGTGTAAACGTTTAAACATTGAGTCTATCGTGGTTATAAATTACAAAAAAGTCTACCGTAGTTGACAGCTCTCAGCCAATCTAATTAATTGAGGTGGGGGGGGTTATACGCTTCCCCTCTACGGCATCTGGCATCATATATATCCCCTGCCAGGCTCCACGATGGATAACCTTCGGAGTGCCTTTCCCACCGGCTCTCATGAAGCAAACCACAAGAAAAGGGTACATTGCGGATGAAGTTCTCACTTTCCACCAAGTCCAATGAAACAGCGAAAAGAAACCGTTGAACAACCCAAACCTCACCTAAACACTTACTTTATTCCGCACAGAGACTAGATCCGAAGGAACAAGAAAATTCAAAATTACGTTACAAGAGCAGCCACCCAAAGGTCAGCAACTATGTTTCTTAGAGCCCCTAAATATAAAGGAGCCCTTGGTGACTTTATCGCCCTATCACAGTATTTACCGAACAGTTTCCCTGGTTGACCCGCATCCTGCAATTTCGAGTGGTAAAAAAAGAAAAACGCTATTAACCCGACACTAGGATCGAAATTCGCACAGCTTGATTTCCACCACTTGGCTACAGTCAAGATATCCAGGCAAGTGTACAGTACAAGTACTGCACCGGTAAAATGAACTGAATGTTGTGTATAAATCTTGGCGGTTGCAATGCGCATACGTTCAGTTTACTTATTATCGCGGCTCGCGGAGCCTCCGCACCCTGAGATGGTGCTGCGCCTTATCTTATCTCCCGATAACGATAAGATGGCCCGATAAGTTTAGTCTCGACCAAGTGCTTTGGTTAGACTAACAAGGGTAAGTTACCGCATCCTAGAAGAAATTGAGACCGGTATAATACGCTGATAGGCTGGTAAAGGTCGGGTTCGACCATTCGGAAGACCGGTATTTTGAGCTTCTTCAGTATGCTACCCTATCAAGCTAACTCCCAAATATTCTTCGCCTATGGACTTAATCACAGACCATAATCGATAGCGGAAGTGAAGGTATGAAAGATTGATGTACAATACAGTACAAGCACTCTCAAGAAATCCTTAAAGAAGTGTATTGATGGACAATGAAAATATGAACGAAACACGAAAATGGAAGCGAGAAAAATGGACATGTATGATAGTGGGAAAGAGAAAACAAAAAAGTGCTGTTGAAAAAAAAAAAGGAACAAAAGGGCGAAATAACCTTAACCAGGGAAGGAGAAATATTAATGATATGATACATTATAATACTCGTAAGTTACTTGATATGCAGTGGTGGGTGCATGAGTCATTTGAGGGAGGAAAAGAAGGGACGGAAAGAAGGAAGGATGTAGGAGGTGAGTTAATACGCGATCAAGTTAACGAAATATTGAGAAAGTAGTGTAGCATGTGCGGCTCTGAGCCTTTGAGGTTACTCGGTGGGGAAATATTGATCCTTCTACCGTGACATGCTGATTCGTTTTAAAGGGGGCTCGGCCGACGAGAGCTCCGTCTTCCGTTGCCTTAGTATCTTCACAACCTCCACCTGTTGATTCAGTGAAGTCCACGATGGTGCTGTTCTACCGAGGCGGTCTATCTTGTCGGGATTTACATCGTTCCGTTGAAGAAGCCTTTTCACGATCCCCTGATGGCCATATAGGGAGGCGTACATAAGTGGTGCACAGCCCGAAATGTCAGATGTATCGGGGTTAATGCCTTCTTGCTGTAACAAAATCTTGACTACCCCTTCATGGCCATACTTTGCGGCAAACGTAAGAACTGTTTGCCCGAGCCAATCCACAGCATCAAGATCGATATCCGCCCGTTCTAAAAGCATTTCGACGACTTTCTTATTTCTGCCAATAGCAGAGAGCAAGAGAGGCGTTCGATGAAATGGATTATCTGCGGTGTTGGGATCGACGTCGGTCCGTTCTAAAAGCAATTTGACAATTCTCTCCATTCCACCCTGAACAGCAGTGTGGAGCGCTGTAAAGCCTTCCTCCCCTCCAGAGTTAGGATCAAGGTCTGCGCGTTCCACGAGCATCTTCGCAATCCCTTCACGCTCTCTGTCAACAGCGAAAATAAACGCATTGTTGCCTGTGTCACATCTCCTGTTGAGATGAATTGTATCTGTTGAAGATTGAGGGTGATGAGGTACTTTCCCTCTGCTAAAATAGCGCAATAGTTAGTTAGAACTTGGGATAGTTATTTGGTTGTAATTGCGACACTCTTTCGACTATTATAGTCACATCATTTCTATTTTCAGATAACTTAGCTTTTGCATATACTTTCCTTTTATGAGTTTTATTTATAACAAGTGATGGACATAAGTGTCGTTGATTGTTAGAGTGTATCACAGTTACGTTTATGTTTTCACATCTTTCAGTCATAACTGTTTCTCGTTTCTGTGTATTTAAACACCGGGATACCGCACATAGTTCAATAAGAATAACCAGGATTACTCTTCGCTACGCTCTTTACCTATCTTAACCACTCTCTTTTCTACACCCTGGTAATCATCTCAAAGTTGTTTCTCCAGCGAGTTTTACCGCTCTTGCTGTTCTTCCAGTCAGCCTCACGCACCATTATCGATTAGTATCCGCCCGTTTCAGTATCATTTCGAAAATTTCCTCCGATCCATGGCGGGCCGCTGTCATAAGTATTGTGAAGCCAGAAGAAGACAAAGTGTTAGGATCGACGTCCGGCCTCTCCAAAAGCATCCCCGCGACCCCTGCATGTCCATCATAAATTGCCTTGGCAAGTGGGGTTTGATTGTCCGCATGTGTAAAGTCAGGATGAATGCCGTTTCGTTGAAATAGGAAATTCACCATATCCTCATTTCCTTTTTTAGCAGCCCAGGCGAGTGCGGTATTGCCCTCCGCACCGGTTGCGCCGACGCCCCAATTTTTCATGTCGAGTAAGTGAAGAGCTGTCTGGGATCCCGAAGAATGCTACACCATGGAGCCCGGTAAATCCCTTGGGACTGCCCTCCTTGTCAAAAGGCCTGAACCGGTGAGATTCTTGGAGAAAGAGTAGCTTGGTGGATATATGCATGTCGTACCCATTCAGAAGTCTTAGTGCTAGTAATTGTTGAAACATGCTATGGCTGGACCTAGTGTTTCGGCATCCTCACCAGAATCCTTCGGTGTTTTGATTTAGATAGTGGAAACATAGGATGTTGGGACGGGAAGAGGAGTCGATACCTTTTCATGGCTCAGTTGTATCAGTATTGTTTGAAGATTCGGGAGAGTGGTGGATCTCTGATATTTTATTACGTTTTCTTTCTAGACTCTGTCTTTTATTTTCGCCGGCTCCTTCTATAAAGGACCTGGGACTTTGCCTTTTCTTCGTTCATTACTCTTATACATATATATGCGCTTCTTCATTCGTTAGACGATATCAATCTCTACTCATTCTTTTGTCATTCCCTGTGTTGCTCCAAAATACAAGTAAATATATCGGTACCTAGACGTTTACCCTACCTATTTAACAGTAATGCCCCACTCTCCATAATTTCTCTTCGAGCGTGTATTCCCCAGTAAAGTGAAGCATATTCTAGAAAGAGAGTTGTTGAAGGAGCTGCATCCATTGCAGGCAAAAGACCTCGGACAGACTTGAAGTTGAGGTAAGTTAGGCAAACCTCCGCAATCACAGCGTGAGGGCTATGGAAAAATGCCGCATCATCAGAGAGATACTCTTGTAGAGTATAATGAACAAGCCGGAGAGTTGGCGATGACGATTCGACCGCAACAAGACCCAGCGAACAACCCAATAGTGTTTCAATTGCAGAAACGTTTTCCGTATTCATGCCGGCTGATCCCAACTCTACTCCCAGCGCGTGACATAGTTCCGACACTTTCAACGGGCGCTCCGAATGGGACACCCACATCAACACCTCCATTCCGAGTCTTCCTTTGTTTCCCTTTTGCGACTTCATTCGTTCTATTGTTGCTTTATATGCATCCCCGAGACCACTGCCCGTTGCCATCTCATGCATTTTCTTTCTCCTTTCATTGATAGTCACTTCCCCCAGGATTACGTCAATGTTTAGCGAGACAAGGAGAAATCTACACATCACCGCTAGTCAACATCAACCATGGCTAGACTGGGCGAAGAAGATGTCTCTAGGCACAATTGCGATATCTTCCCCGGGATAATCCTCATTATATCCGCTCGCAATCCATCGTTCATTGCGTGGGGCACGTTGCCCATCTCCAGTCTCTTCTCCAAATATATTCGTATATCACCCGGGCTAGGGAATACGGGTATATTAACTGCCTTGGCGTGATACTTCGCATTATCGGTTCGAACATGAGGTCTCCCGGTCAAAAAGATTTGGGTACTCGGCGATTCCTGAACGATATCTCTCAGACTGCCAAGAAGTTCCAGTCGATGTTTCGGAATGGACTCTTCTAAAGCATCCACACAAATGAATACTTGCGGCAGCGCTGCAACAGCCCTCTTGAGCATATCTACCAGGTCAGGAACTCGAAGGCATCGTTCTCCTAACTCCTCTTTCTTTTTCCGGACATCTCGCCACATATGCTCTGCGACCACCTGTGTGCTCATAAGTTGCTTAAGTATGACGCTCAACATGTTCGTAGTTGACTGCTCTTGTTGGGCAAGGTAGTCACAGTAGAGCACAGCCACGATAATATTCTTTTGAGAAGCATGATCACAGAGCCAGTCGATCACCATGGAGCTAATAGTGCCGGTCATTAGCGGTATTTTCTCTCGCACTGAACTCACGTACATGCCTAAGATATGTCTTTCCTGCCTCGGGTCTCCGTAACAGAATAAGACGGCCGGCTGAGAACCATCATGGTTGCCGCTCCACTCCCGAAACTCGTTTGTTTCCAAAAGCCAACTCCCCACACCCTCGAATCGGTCGTTTCGAATACCTTGATGTCGCTGCTAAGGCAATGCAGGTGATAACTACGCTAAAATCTGATCTCTTTCGTTATCACCTCCGGTGTTGACATTGATAATATTGTTGCTATTCGAGATGTTGAACGTGGTCGAGGTATTGAAGGAGTTAATATTATCGTTCATATTTCGGTGCGATGTTTCTTGCAGGGTATTGCCTAAAATGTTCCCGATGAATAAATTTCTGTTAGCGAAGAAGAAAGGGGATGTCTAGAGCTGAGTGCGAGAGGATCTTTCCAGATGACCGGGAAGAGCTGTTAAGGCTCTGACGTTCCACAAGGATAAACAAGGAGAAACAGGCACTCATGCTGGACCAATCATTTCTATGCAGAGAATCTCAATCGCATCAGCCCCTCATGTAACAGTCTCTAAGCAAACCATCGTCCATACAGTGCATATCGTTCACAATCATCGCCTTGTGGCATATGTAAGCACAGCCGAATAGGGATTAGTCCCTCCAATTTTGAATATTTTTTCAATCTAAAGATAGTAAAGAGCCTCGGAAGGCAAGGCAAAGCATTGTGCGAGTTGTCCTCCGCGAAATCTTTGTTGGCCCGGATGAGAAAATGAAGCAGGACTTAGATATACGCAGGGTGGAAAACTGAGTTCAGCGGCTCTCACTTAGTACCGTCTGGTAAATACTCCTATGTTACCAACCCTTGGCTCGGGGCCGCTTCAAAAATAGTCGGGGGCCACCGTTTTAACCAAGTAGATGCTCTCGCATCACTCACGCCCAATCAGGTCTCGATAACAACAACCCGGGACCGAAAGCCTGTGACACCTCAAGTTTTGGTGGATTATAAACCGGATAGCGACAGATACGGTAGTACCAAGTTTGTGATTACCTATTTGGCCCTTTACATATGCTAGTCCTCCTCCCGGGTATGATGCTCTAGCAACACCTCTGATATGTTCATAAAACCATTATCTATGATAGTGATAGCCACCGGCCAGACAATATAATTTATAACCCTTGGCGAGGTATTTCGAATTTCTACTCTCCTTCTTTTTTCAGACATGGACTGTTGGGTCTAAATCAAAGTTTGGGTGTCTATAACTGCTATGTGATAATTTCATAATTCAATTTTTCTCTTTCTCCGGTTTTCCGCCACCGCGTCACACAATTTCCTCATTCTCAGGAACGTGCTGGTAACCGATATAAGTTGATTGTAGCCGGAGATTGTAGGTCGGGTGAAGGCAGATTTAGGCTGAATGGGTAGTATAACTTCTCCAAGCCCTTCTCCAAACCCTATTCGTTTCCATGCAGATCCAGAAATACGAAAAAACAACAAAATAAATCCACAATCCGGCTCCCTGCCTCTCGCAAAATCACCCCTAACTCTGCACAATTTCCCTCCACTCCGGATTCCAGTCATCAAGTCTCTCCGCCATCCCCCGGATGCCGAGCAATGTCTGAACAGACGGTCGAAGGGGTATTCGGAATATGTTCACATATATCACAAGAACCTACCGCTCAACTCGAAAACTCCCATATGATACCAGAAGAAGTCATTTATATCGAGCCGTGGCCTATCCTCTGAAATCATAGCAAGAGAAGTCGCTTATCGTTAAAACAGGCCAGGAATTTATTCATCTTTCTTCTTTAAGGGCAGAATTGTTAAGCGGACATCTGAGTCACAATCAATGACGGCGTGGATGGAAAGCACCTTTCTAATGGAGATGGGAAGGAAAGATATTTGAGCGAATGGAAGTCATGGAAGGAACGGAATCGATGATGGGAGGATTATGATTTCTGAGTTTCCTTTGTTTTTGGCTTCCTGTTTGCTCAATGGAATTAACGGATGTGAGAGTGCTTGCTTCCGTAAGGGTTTGTTTCAGGAATGTTGCCGTAAAGTGGAGTTTTGCATTTGGTGTATTTGCGTTTTATGGAAGAAGATGGAAAATATCTTTATAGTAGCATATGGACTATCAGTCATAGGCTACATCAGACTATATAAGTTAGTCAAGTTTGCCGTTAGTTGAGAGAATAGACATGACAGTTTTTCCTTACCCTCATTACCTGCCACTGTGAACGAGACGCGACAAGAAGAATACCGGTATTTCTTTCCTTCTCCTCCTTCAGAGCAACAGGTTAGTAGAGAAGTAAGCGGTGTTGAACCCACCACTTCAATAATTTCAGCAGGTTTTGCTCTCCTGCTGTGATGTATGATATTTCCAAATTATATAGAACACAAAAATATTTACCCCCGAAGCCCCCCGCAAATTACCCTTAACCCTTGAGATACAGCGCTCAAGAACTATATCTTAATTAAATTCATCGCCGGCATGCACAAACTCGGAGAATTATCCGGATGCTAGTGAAACCCTAGCGTAGGGCAGGCAACTGGTTACCCCGCTAACCTGGCGTCTAAAAACCCGAGTTAACATCAATGTCCAGAAAAGAATAACGTGCTTGTTTTTATCACTCACGCCTATCCTGGCGAGCATACAACTTATTGAAACTAGAAACAGGACTCCGTGCCATGTGTTTTGTATTAAGGCGAGTTCACCTTAACTTACCTGGAAGGCTTCTTTCGGCTGTAATGAAGTAGATTTCACATTTTTCTGCTGCTACAGCATGCATACACCGTAGCAATGCGCGATAGCTCGGATGGGAGAAATGTCAATGGAAGATAGTAAAGATAGATTACTCAGTAAAGACTTGTTCGATACTATACAGGGAAAGAAAGACGCAGCCCAGCTATATAACATAGTGTTCCGGGCTTGCCATACCCACCAGCATTCCCGGACACGCTCAACAACAAAACAAGAAACAAAGATCAACGAAGAAACATAAAGGAAGAACAAGGGAAACAATAAACATTACAAGTCCTCAATAGGACCAGGCGTGGTACAAACAAAAGACTTGAACGAAGCCTTTGTGAGTATAATGAATCCCCAAACATCAACACACACCCTGGTGTCAACCCTGAGTGATAGTCCATGACTAAGTGGAACGGAAGAAAAGTTGAAGTTGACAAGCGGTTTCTCAGGCCCTTATTTTATCATCCAATTCTTTCTTTGCTCGCTTCTTTATGCTCAATTCTCTTGTATAACCGAGTACCTCTCGTCGATGAATAACAAATCCTTTTTCTCGTTAGTGCTAGTTTCCGGGTTTGGTCATCCTTACTTGTTCGCAGCAAGATATATTCTGGCGCAAGCTAAGGCCCCGTTTGGTACGTCCTGATTTGGACTTACAATCCGGATCATCCCTTTAGCCTAGGCTTTAAGTCCGGTTGTGTTTGGTAGGTCAGGACTGGTACTGGATTCCCCTTTTGTATTAGGATTTTATTTCTAGACTTTGCTGATGAAAAGAAAAACCAGTCATGGGTATGAAACCTGAGCTCTATGCTTATTTTTTTTTTTAGGGTATGAGATGGGGGGAGGAAATAGCGAGGATATATGTGAATTTTTAGGCCATGATGAAGGCAAAATGAATCAAAGAGGTATGATTGGACCAAAGGAAGGATTCCTAGCTACTTGCGTATATTTTGCATTTTTTTATCATGAGGAGATTCTAATCTGATACACATATGATACCAAGTTATAGGAGTCTAAATCTAAATCCATGCGTGTCTGGTAGGGCCTTGTTCCAAAGTCTGGGCTTTGAAATTTGTGGACTTTGGTTTCCAGGTCCGGACTATAAGTCCAAATCCTTGTCTCGTTAGGGAGTACCAAATGGGGCCTAAGTTGCTTTCACTCTCATAATCAATAGTTCTCGGTGCTGTTGGTGGCCTCAAACGTGATTACTGTAGGTGATGTTTGCTTAATAAGTAACCTTCGGCTTTACCTTACCCCAATTCAGTCTGTCTAGGAGCCAGGATACCATTTACAAGTACTTGGGAGTAAAAAAGATGTCACCAATGCTCGAAAGAAGACCCCCTAGCCATCCGGTATCGTACATAGTAGTGTCAATTGGTATACACTCGTTATATTCAACCTTTTTGAGGCCACGCTTTGCAGGGTTAGGGTTACCCGCAACCCCCGAACTAATTGCAGACCGACACAGATCTTTAGAAATAACATTATTTAAACCGACACTTAATTCCTCCAAAATTCTCAAGATTTCGACTACGGACAAAGGCACCAAGCCGATGAAATCCTCCACCCTTCTCACAATTGTGAGCCCGCCCGTATACCTCTTGTTGTGGAATTTGCCGTGAAGTCCTTGACAGCGGCTGCTTCCTGCACCCACCAACATTGCCTAAATGAGTGTACTGTAGGAGTAGGAGTAAGACGCTTGGTAGATCTCCCGGTGAAATTTTGGGCCAATATGATGCTCGAGATAGGCACTTGTGTCCCCATGCCGACATCAAGTTCATGCTCTCCTTCTCTCTCTCCCTCCGCTTTGCACTCGCCTTTTGCCTTTAAAATAAATAAAATAAAATAAAAAAACTCCCCTCCCCTCTACCCTATTGAAACTTCCAACACCATTCTGATAGGGAATGAATGTCCTGAGCATCCATCTGCCGAACCGTATCTTCTCGCTGAGCACCTTCCTCGAATCGGATCAACATATCCAACATTCTTATTAACATATCCTGCGCACAGACGGGGGATACTCCGATTTGCTTTTTGCCTTCACTTTGCTTTGACCTCGTGGAGATTCCCCAGCAGGTGCAGTAATAGTAGCAAGGCAGGAATACTTTGTCCCCCTCCCCCCCCCCCCCCCCGGGGCACGGCTATCATAATATCTCGAGTATGGTTGGTACAGTACAGTATCATACCGCATCCTAAGCGCGTATGCGGTTGACGAAAAAGAAGCCATTCCTCCTCAGGAAAGGAAGGGAAGTAAGGGATTCAATTTGGCGGTTAGATGCGGGAACACGAATAGGATTATTTTTCCCTCCTCCCTCCCATCCATCCCACTCCACTCGCTAAAGTCCGCAGACACCGCGCTATACTCGAGTACTCGAAATAATGCGTGCAGTACTTTTCGCTGTGTATGGTGAATGTTGGCTATTTTGTCTTTTTTATTTATTTTTATTTTATTTGTTGCCGATTCATGGGGCGGTGGTCGGGTAGATTGCTCGAGTGTAGTAAGTTGACTTAAGGTGATGCTGCGGATGGGCTTTATTCTGGCCATGAGGGATATATACGTGAAGTGCAATGCTGTGCGATACGTACTGTATTGTACTTACTCCCTTGGGCAAAAAAAAAAAACATTTCCATACTGTAGGTGTACCGTAGGCGATGAATCCTCAGGACTTGCTAGTTTCAATACCGGTATATTCCAAGCCCTCTACAGTTTTGCACTCGAGCGCAGAAGGCATAAAGTCACGGCGTAAGAACCCAATTTCTTCAAAGCATTGATTGAGCAAATAGTGGGGTTTTTGTCGATCAGAAGCTTAGCGCATGGGCAAAAGAAAAAAGTGTTTCTTTTTATTTTTACAAGCAAGATGGAGGGTTGCCTTTGGGACTAGACTCCAGTGCCAACCATGCAACAAACACAAGTTGTGACACCCACCCACACACACCCGGAATTGTCCGGCGGCTAAAAATCCAAACAAGATCTGCAATTGGTAAACGCGTTCTGCGAAAACGAGCGATATCTTTCTTTCATTGCGAACAGCATTGAGCTCGCACCGCAGTCCAGACCTCCGTGCGATCGCTTAAACTATCCATGCCGAGGTCTTTCCCTCCTGTAAGGTGTTTAGTAATATCCGCCGATCATTTCTCCATTTCTGTCAATCAAACGCACCCTACCAAGATACAGTATTGTGAAGCGGTAAACATAGGAAACAACGGACGTTGCAAATTCTCTTTTTCCAGGGAAGGCGTTGTCGCAGATTCCTCGTTTCCGTGGATCCTTTGTTCGTGGCGTTAGTGGGAGTGTGGCACCCACCCACCACCCTATCGTACTCGAGCGCTCGAGAGAAAGAAAGTTCACTGTACAAGCACAACTACGTCAACCTCAAATAAATAGCTTGGAGCGCAGACGCTCAATCCAGCACCGAGCCGAGCCGGACGCTGCATCGCGCTTATGGATAAAGCACTGTGCCAGGGTGTGTTTATGCCCTCCGGATTCTAGGGAAGTTTATTCAGGCGATTCGGTCATGGCCGCATCTTGACCTCATGTTTCCCATGGACAGTCCGAGAACACCAACACTGAGAGTGGAAACGACTTCGAAAATGAGCATGCCTTGAAAAAAAAAAAACTTTTGAGGAAGTTTGTCGCGTAGAGATGGGTTCAGAGTTTTTGTGTGGGTGGCAATTGATCTGGCGGTCAAACGTATTATGAGGATATCGGGTATTTCTGGTACGGCCTTACACCAATCTTGTGCCTGATGCCCTATGAAAATATATAGAATATCTAGTCAACAGCAAATCCACATCTTTGACCATTGCGAGCCCTCTGGTAGTTGTAAATTGGCAAGCCGGCAAGTCCTAAAGAGAAGGCCCTACAGGGCATTGCCGGAGCATGGGGTAAGAAGCGTTCGGCGTGCCTCCTTTCAGATAGGATAATTTGCTGAAGTGGCTGAAACCATAGCTTTCTTCCTTCCTTTCTCCTCTCGGAGATGAGACAAAGTTGCCACTCTTACCATTTCGATACTGAGCGAAGCACCCACAAGAGAGCCTTGCGATTTACCCAAACCACTGACGTGGCTAAGAGCGAGTCATAAAGTATGATTCTCCACGGCTCAATGCTATCCTGCCGTCCACCTGCGGCGGCAGCGGCGGCGAGGGCGTAAAAAATCATAACGAGATTGATCAATTGGATCTACCACGATCACCTGAACGATTCGCCGTTCACCATATCGGATCTTCCTTGCAGATGTATGTATGTATGCAGGTATGGATGATAGCGAGATTTCCCAGCGCTGACAGCACAGCACAGCCGGAGGAGCAAGAGTGGTAGTATATACCTGAAGCAGTAGCAGTTAGATGAAAGCCCGGCGATGGGGAGTGAGGTGGGATGTTACCTACTTGCAACATATCCACCATCTGCGCGTGATATAATGTGACGAAGATAGCTCCTACAGCCTCACCATGAGGCTCCCATTTGAGACTCCGAAGGAAGCTAGATGGAAGGAAGTGGTGTGGTGGGGTGATGAGGTAGTGGAGGGGGAAGCCATTATCGTCGTATGGTGGGGCTGGCTGGTAGCATGGCTGGCAGAAGCAAGAGAAACCTCGAAAGGCAAGTCCATGAGAGAAAGGTATTTCCTATAACTTAATCTGTTGGTTTATTATCGGATAGCATAACGAGCGGAGAACCCGTAAATGAAAAGAAAAAAAAAAGATTGAAAACCAGCTTTTGAGGCGGCGCAACGGAAATCCCATAACTTACATGACACGCTACCGTCGCTTGCTTTCACTAAAAGAGTGCAATAAAAAAAAGCGAAGGGGAAAAAAATGAAAATCCAAGAGGAATTTCATCATAGCTGGCGGGGGGGTATTTTTTTTTTCTTTTCTTTGACTGTTGGTAGGCATGTTCGGGTTTAGTATGTGGTCGTCTCACAGCCCTTCGACGGCCCAGCAGGGATTTGATTGGTTGGTTGAACGTCGTGCATCCATCGCATGAATTTCAACGCCCAGCTTGCCCGCTCGCGAAAAAAAGGTGTCAATTTTGTTTGCTGGTCCGCATACTGTAATAGGCATGCGGTTGGGCGCAGCCCCAGGTAGGGCTTGAGCACTGTATCATACAGTGCCATGGTTTGTTCTCATTGACAGAGTTGGTCTAGTTGGGTTCGTCTGGCCGTCAGTGGGTAGGTAGGTAGATATCGTAGGTAGCGGGGGTGTTGGGGATGGAGCGATGGAGGGATTGAGTGATGGAGGGGTGGTTAGGTAGGCAGGCAGATAGTGTAAGGGCATTTTGTCTGCTTCCCAGCCTTTCCCTTCCACAGATTTCTGTTGAGAAAATCATAAACACAGTCAATAAATCGATCGGTAATGATAGCCTCAAGTGAGTTCTTGCGTTCGTACTCACATGCTTGGGCACAACACCTCTTCTCAAACCCACCCCACTACTATCATCACTACACCTATTCATTCATCTATGAGTATCCCTCCATCCACACGCCACCGCTTGTCACCCCTTACTTCATGTACTTCGGTCAATCCGCGGGCTTTGGTCAAGTTAGTCTGCCACTGGCCCCTCTTCCACCTCCGCCATCTATCCATCCAAGGATTCCAGCATTCATTCATCCCTTACTTCAACAGGGCAGAGAACTCATAGCGGGAAAAAAACGTTTTATTTTGTTTTCTATTTCCACTTCAACAATACGGTAGTTCACGGTAGTTTAGTCTTAGCCCTGTCCAAGCAGCGCAGCGGCCCGGTGAAAGATGCTACGTACCGTAGCTGAAGATTTCACCTTTTTTTTTATTTTGCCCATGCGGGAGATATCACGTTAGGCGTTCTTCTCGGTCTACCGTTGAGGCTCTCGGTCTCTCGCCTGATTGCGGTGTTTCTTTGGCAAGTGATACTGACGTTTAGTTGTAGATGTATCGACGATAGGTTCCTGTTTTGTGGCGGCAGAGCCGCGCACGGTGCAGGCAAGCGCGGGGCGGTGTAACCATACCTTAGAAGCCGTCGTTAGACTTGATAGCTTTGCGCACTCGCTCAGTTAGTTAGTTGCTTGCTTGCTCTAGAGTTAGGAGTACTATGCGCTCGTTCCTTTTTTTTTCTTTTTTCCTCTTCCTCTTCTTTTTATCTATATCTGCTGTGTTTTTTGTTTTTTTTTCTTAACTTGCTTGCCTATTTACTCATGGAATGGATGCATGCATGCATAATTGAGGTGAAACTTTTACGATGAGGTAAGTTACTGTACTTTTGAAATCTAGAACAGTAACGAGGCCATGTGCGTGCGCTTGCTCGGTGTCTCACAGCACTCATGGGATTCCAGACACATTACACTGAGGATGCGCGTAACTTATCATATCATACACAACTGTAATAATACTAGTCAAAGCGAGGCTGGAGCTGGTGGCTCTTTAACGCCACAACAGCAGCCAGCAACTATCGTCGGGCGCCGGCGGGCAACTCGGTTTCACAGTTACCAGCATCTGACTTGTGATTACAGTTCTAGTGTACTCTATTGCAATTGATAAATCCACATGAAGCTCAAGCCCTGAGCGAAGGGCCAAGGGCTGAACATCCCATTGGGGGGGGGGGTGGATTAATCTTTTAGAGACTAGTAGAGTGCCGGTACAGGGGTAGATCATGAATTGATGGTACGGAGCAGGGTTGTTGATGATGGTTTTAGACAAGAGTACTCGAGTAATTGAACAAGCAACCAATCACCCTTTCAACGCAAAACCCACCACAACTCTGCCATAGTCAAATAAAAGCTGATTTTATGATAGGTATGTTGAGATAGTTGTTGCCTATTTTACGAACCAATTTTTTTTCTCTTTACATCCACCAATGGTGGATAAAATAGGCATTCCTTCAGGTGAACAGTATCCTGGTGTACTATCTGGCATAAAGTGTTCTTTTACTAGTGTACCATCAATTCATGATCTACGGTACCCTTGTACTCACAATGTTAAGTAAGGGCTGTGTTTATCTCGTTTTGGAAGAAGTGTATTTTCGTCTACCACTGTCCGGTAGGTAAATTTTAGACGAAGTCGGTAGGCCAGTTTTCTCGGGCCGTACATGAGTTAGAAACCATTGGTAGAATATACTTTGGGATAATAATGGAATGTTGTGCCTAGAACTATTGCTATTCCGTGGTTAGACTATATCAGACTATACAAGTACCAGGGGATATGTTTTCGTACAAGACAGGGCTTATTAACTGTAGAATAATCCCTCCCTGTCTTGTACGAAAACATATCCCCTGGTACTTGTACTGTATCATACTAGACTGCTTATGACCGGAGGGAGGTGAATACCTTACCGTATGGCCCGAAGATATCAGGATAATTTTAATCTATATCCACCTCCGTTCCTGAAGTTGAAACTACAATGGCTACGGTAATAGAATACCTCTCTAGAAGATCTACCTTGCCATAGCAAAAATAGAAGAAAATGAGTGAGATGAGATTCCGGTGATGACCTGTCAAGCACCACCGCATCTGCTCGCGTCCGCCCCCACACATGCCTTTCCATCCCTTCCTCCATCCATCCAGCAATCAATCTGGCAATCGGTCGACCAATCTACGGGCCGATACTGTACCGGTAGTACGATCTGTTCCAGCGTCGCGAGATTCTCGCACCGCGAGTACCCGCACAGAAAATCGGCACCACAAACAAACCTCAACCAATCAGACTGCAAAGACAAAGGCAACTCTCGCGACGCCGGAACAGACTGTACCTTACCTGCACCCTAAACTAATCTCCAGCCCCAAACCGGTTCAACCGATCACCATATCACATCCGCTATTGCAACTAGATGCGACACGATGCGATGCGACACAAACGATACGGTACGGTAGCACCAAGCTTCCACCACCAAACATGCCCCCATTAAACGATTTCTTTATTCGCCTCACAAGCTAAGCTTTAGCCTGCTGAAGAATAATGGCAATAACACACCACGATATCTTTCTCCCATCCCATCCATCTAACTTACCATAAAGAAGACATGACAAGACAAGAAAAGAAAGTTAAAGCTAGCCTCATAAAAACAAGATAAAAAGAGAGCGGATTCGAAAGGTAAAATGTAAAATACGCTATTAATACTTCACTTTACTTTAGTTTAGTCCTTACGCCCCGCGTGACAACATGAACCCCCTTACTTCGAGTATATTAATTTAGCATGGTGACAAACGATTTGAAAGTCAGGGACAATCTTATCCGCTCCTCTTTTTTTTTCTTTTCTTTGCTTTCATTCTTTCTTTCTTATAGAGTGACCTATGATACCAGTATTCTCGATTATTAGTTCTAGCCTGCAATAATAAATTTAGTTGTGTTAAAGTGCAGTTTTTCGAAAGATGTCATGCCGTATCATACTGTAGTAGGCTACTATGCTGTGCAGTATTATACCTTGCTCGTGTCCACAGGAGAACCTTTCCTGCTGAACTTCCACCACCGTCAGTTAGTAACGACGAATTAATAGAGAGTTAGGTAGGAGTTGCTGTACTCTATTGTAAACTTACCCCTAACTTTCCATTCTGGGCCAGGGGGGAGATCGCACCGTTTCGTAGACTTTTTTACCATCTTCATTCGTCTGGGAACTCGCGGATAGGGATTGGGGGGGGGGGGGTTAGTAAGGTAAGCTGTCTATCTATCTATCTATCTATGGTGTCCTCTACTCTATGTACCTGTAAAGACTTCAAGGGGCTAGCATGCATGCATTTTCCTTTCTTCCTCCGTTTCTTTCTTCCTTTTCTGTCTTTCTTTCATTCATTCTCCCTTTCTTTTCCTTTATTTCTTTCCCAGCAAATCTTTGTGAACAAGAAGCCACGAGGATCGGGCGATGGGGTGGAGAGGAGGAGCCGCACCGTAACACCAAAACGAACGAGAAGGAAAGAGGAAAAGGAAGGGAGGGAGGGAGGGAGGGAGGGAGGGAGGAGGGGGGATAGAGTTTACTGTGCCACCGGCAATCCATGCATACTTGAACCGTACTCTAAAAGCACTTTTTTCTTTCTTTTTACTTCAGAAGTCTACGGCATCATGCTAGTATGGCCAGTCCTGAGGGTATATAAATGCTTCTTTTTTTTTATTAATATTTTATTTTCTTTCTTTCATCATGACCCTGTATGGGGATAATAATATGATAGTGGAATTTATTCTGTACCCCCACCACCTCCACCTTGCAATTCTGGAACACAGTATGGGAGTTTATTTGTATCATACGGCGCCGCATTGGAGTGTTGATGTTTATTTTATTAACAGTACTTGTAGCTATTCATGGTTTATGTTGCCATACTTGGGGGGGAGGGGGGGGTTTGAGTGTGCGGGATTGGAAGAGAGTTTGGAAGAGAGATTGGCCGGGGGTAGTGTTGATGAGGTTCAGCACTATGTTTAGGAGATGGGTTCCGAGTGTGAGGATAGGCTTTCGGGGAGGACTCTAGAATCTGTAGGTTTAGCCTTGTTGGTGGTGCTAGAGTTGATTAAAGGCTATTTAGGCGAGGGGGATGGGAGAGTTATGCCAACTTGAAAACAATCAGGGCATAGGCTAGGCTTGTTAAAGCGTAGAGGTGAGGTGAGGTGCTTGTTCGCAGGATTTACCAGGCAGTGGTGGTGGGTGATGATGGCTATCGAAAAGACGTGTTCGCAAAAGTCTTCAGCATATTCAACGCCGAACCACGGTAAGTCAGCTTGATATCTAGCATAGTAGATTTAGCGTAGTCGCTTTGTCCATTGTCTTTTCGTGTGCTTTCTGCCTTCTTCATCTCAAAGTTCCACCCCACGCTTGGCTCAATTCGTGGTCTCGAACAAACATAGCTCAAGCGCTCAAACTAAGAACAAACTAAGACAAGACAAGACACAATTCCATCATAGCAACTGTCTCAGAAATCCACCTCGTGCAAAAGTTCCCTCTGCCCAGAATTAAGAGCCGGGAGAGATGGAGTGAGGGGGAGAGAGAGAGAGAAAGAGAAAAACAGAGACCATTACTGTTGTCCCTAGCTGGCTGTTTTTTTTTTTTTCACCACCACGACATCGCTGCATAGATGTAGGAGTACGATAAAGTACGATTCAAATTCATCCCCACGCTGTTGGATGGCGCAGGTATTCCTAACCTTTGCTTTCGTGCTGAGCTAGCTACGATTCTTTTGAAATGACTGACTGAGTGAATTGACTGACGGCAGCTTCGTCAGTAAAGTAGCGTAGTGTATGTATGATCCAACCCCAAACTAACAGGCAGACGCCAATGCTGTCTGCCTCGTTTCCCTTTGTTTGTAAAATCGCCAGCTCTATTCCATTCATGATCGACGGGGATTTCTTCCTGTCTGTCACAAGCCCCGATGAACCTGTGCTTTCTCTCAAAAAAATTTCTTGTCTCTGCTGAAATGCATGAAAAAACAAATGAAAAATACGCCACACCGAAAGTCCCGGGGGTGATAGTAGTGGTGCTAGTGGGGGAGTATTTTGAAAGAACTGTTTTTTTGTTTTTTTTATTTATTTATTTATTTATTTTCGCATGCTGGATGGATGGATGGATGGATACAGCATTCATGTATTCATTCATGGATTCATTCTGTTTATTCTGTTATGGGGGAGGGGACAATTGTTTACAAGCAGCTCGATTGATTTGTCTCAGCCAGTCGGAAATACCTACTGTATCAACTGTGCTTTACAGGCTACCTCGAATGCTTCTTCTTCTCCTCCTCCGCCGTCGGTGATACTTGACGTGAGTGGGATATATTGTGCGATAAAATTGCAATCACCCTGTCGAGTCCACAACCGTGATGTTCTGCTAGAAGCACCTGAGGCTCTGGCCCAGTTTCCTTTGCCGCGCAGGGGTGGTGGATGCATTATGGGGATCGTGGGAGGGGCGGTGTAGCCGTTTGCCCAGAACAGGCGACAGACGCGAGTTTCGCCACGATTAAGCGCGGTGGGTGATAGTTATACTATGAACTACGTTATGAGTAACTTATTAGCGTGGAGCTTCCGCACAAGTTAATCCATGGCAAGCTGTGTGATGTTACCCTGGAATCTAGCGCCGGATTCAAATAATACCTACCGTATGTTACAGGAGTGTATAGAAGTGCAGTACTTACTTGTATGATATTTCTTTTTTCTTCATTTTACTTTTTTTTTTTTCCCTTGCGCGTGTTCAAGAATTTAGTCTTGGGCAGTTCAGAGAGAGCCGCAGCAGAAAGACAATGATATAAATCTACCCAGAGATCTCCACTTCTTGCGAATCCATCCAGTACGGCAGTAACAAGGAACGGCATCACAACCTCATCTTCCTCCTTCACCGCTTCCTCCTCCTCCTTGCCCTCCTTGTTCTCCTCTACTCATCCATTGAAACTCGGCCTTGCCTGGTGGTCACATAGTTCGGTCACCCGAGGCTATCCTGAACATAAACGACAGACATCTCAGAACAGGAACAAGAAACACAAAACAGAGACAGACGGAGAGAGATAATTTTACCCGCGCATCCACCAAACAAGCAGGGGGTCACGGACACAGACTTCTTTTCCCTCGCCTAGGATCAAGACGCCACCACTTACCATCCTCCTTTGTCAAAGAAAAGAAAATATAAGGGAAAGAAATAAAAAAAGGGATTGCCCTACGCTAAACTACGGTAATAAAGACTGGTCTCGGTACAGGTTGTGCCTCCAATCTTTTATTTTATATTTTTTAGAAAACAAATTTTGAACTACAATTATCTACAACCACTCCCTTACTACCTTACCTCCCCCAGAGTACCTAGTACATATACCCTCTTGTTACCGAGCTACTTTACTACGGTGCCTATAAATCTACTTCACCCAAAACAAGCTTCTATCTATTTCACGAAATCCAATTGAAGTAAGTTTCCTACTATTACTTCTTTCCTGGCACAGTACAACCCGGAACGCTACCACCAAAGTATCGTTAAAGTTAATTTCATCGTCAGAAGCTACATCCTTGAAAAACAGCGCGCGCTTTAGCTCCCCAACCAAGAAAGAAGGCAAGAAAGCAAGCTCCACAAGGGTCTTCAAAGCTAGAGTAAGCCCAAAAATCCACGACCGCCACCACCACCAACGCTTTTATTCTTCTTCTACTTTCTCTCTCTACAACGCCCACTACGCACTTACAACAAACCGCGGAGGAAGAGGAGAGAAAGGGAACGCCATATATCCCTCTCCACACACACTCGTACAATCAATTATTTTCCAACGCGGGGAGGGGGAAACGAGATAACATATCTCGATCTCTCAATTAATTCCCAACGGTAAAGCCGGCGAAAGAAGGAGTTCGGATTTTTCATCTTTCTTGAAAAGCAAAAAAAACGCACATTTTTTTTTTTTGCTATTAAAGAACAGACGCGGATGCTATCCATAAAAGGAATGTTAGGGGCCGAATCCCCCGTAAGACCTAACCGATCTGTAGGTGGAGAGCAACAGCCCCCATCACCAAGGTCTTCTCCTGAATCGCAAAACTTAAAGGAAAGAGAACGAGGAGGAGGGGATTCCCCGAGGGACAGACAGGGTGTTGGAGCGTTACTCGCGGCGATGGGTGCTGAATATACTTCTGCTGAGGAGGAGTATCCTACAACTCGTACACGAGGGAGCCTACAACCACCACCTCCACCGGCTTCGTCGCAAAAATTTAGACAGCACAGCATAGAAGTAAATACATTATTTAATCCGTACTCTAAATCTAACCAGCAGCCCCCAATAACTAACACTATCTCCGAAAAACAGAGCACCCCCGGTCCACTCCCCTCGCGAAAGCGAAAAGTCTCCGACATGACCGGCTTCTCCGCGTCCACGCCCACGCCCGCAGCAACAAAGCAGAAGCGAGCGCCGCGCCCACAATACACAAAGGAACAAGAAGACTTTATCTGGTTCTGTCGGGACGACCTGTCGATGTCCTGGCGCAAGGTTGTCGAGCTATACAACGATTACTGGCACCCGTTCGAAAGCGAGCCGCATATTCGGTCCGAGTCAGGGTTGCAGTCGCGGTATTACCGGATCTTGGACTTCCCGGTCAAGATCCGGAAGAAGAAGGAGCCTTCAAGGCCGGATTTGGGACTCATACCTTCGACAAATAGACGGTATCCATGGATGGGAGTTTTGACGGATAGAAGGGATAGGGAGAGTTGTGTGGGTAGTGGAGGGATGGCTTTGGGAGGCATTGGTACAGGTGGTGGTGGAAGGAGCTTGAACATAAACAGAAGGGCACTGAGTAGTGGTGGCAGCGGCAAGACAATAACGGTTATTGGTGGTGATGGGAGAATAGAACCTGATGAAGAAGACATGGTAGATGAAGAGGATGAGGACCACGACGAAGACGACAACCTCAACGAGACGAGTACCATAAGTACTGCGTCTCCGAACGGTAGCAACAGCGAATACCCATCCCGCCACTCACACCGCCGTCATCATCACCACCATCTCCCCCATCTCCACCACCGTTCTCACACCCGTCATCCCCATCACCTCCACCATAATACCCCTACCCGTTCCTCCCAACAAACGAACCACCTCCGCCCTTCAAACCTCCTCACAAACATCGACCAGCCAACCCCAGACGGCTACGAATCCTCCTGGACCACCTCTTCCTCCTCGTCCTCGTCAAATTCAAACCCACACCAGCACCAGCAGCCCCGTTGCACTTACCCCCGTCCGGCGCCCCTCGGTGCGCTCTTGGAGCACATCAGAGCGCCCAAGTCCTCCAGTCGCGTACGTATTCCTAGGAGAATTCGCATCAGACAAAGGGAGAGATTGGCTGGCGAGTGTGAAGGCGAGTGTGAAGCGGAGCGCGAGCGAGAGAGAAGGCCTGAGGGTAGGAGGGTGGATCCCAGGCTTTCGGTCACTAGTTTGTGTGTTTAGATTACATGGTTAGCGTACGGGTGTGTATCATACGCATTCTGTAATAATCTGTGATCAACTGGTTAAGTTTCTTTGCTATCTTTTTTTTCCGTTC
The DNA here is from genome assembly GCA_003788595.2 of Choiromyces venosus 120613-1. NCBI lineage: Eukaryota > Fungi > Ascomycota > Pezizomycetes > Pezizales > Tuberaceae > Choiromyces > Choiromyces venosus. The sequence goes on from ML120460.1 coordinate 272,017, forward strand.
TGCTCCGTTTCCGTTTCCGTTTCTGTTCTGGTCTTTGGTTTGGTTTTTTTTTTACTCTTTATTTTTTTGGACGCATGTTACGTGATATTCGTTGGACGGCTGTTTGTTTTTTGTTTTGTGCTTTGCATACGGTACCTTGTTTATCCTACGGTACAATATTTGTACTGCTTCCTCCTATCCTATAAATCTATTTATCTCCTCAGATCTCTCATCATTATTCACTTCACCTCACCACGTTATAGAATTCTTCCTTTTTCCTTCCTTCCTTCTCCTCCTCTATCTATCAACTGATCTATAAACATGTATTCTGGGCGTTTGGGCGGCTCTCTGCTTTTGTGTTATTTTTCTATATATATATATATTTTTCCGGTCTTCTACAGCGACCGGTAGAAGAGATCGGAAATTGAGACAGGGAATTCGTGAACTCTGATTGGAGCTTTTCGGTAACTCAATCCAATCGATACCCGTGCTTCAAACCCTTGTTTTCCGATTTTTTTTCTACAGCTCGCCGTACTGTAAGTTAGTTTTTGTTCTTAACTCTCCTTTGTTCCCGTTTGCGCAACACCTGTATTTCTAGTAATCAATCACGTTATTCAAAATTTATATGATAACTATAGCACCGTAAAATGTTTGAAAAAAAAGTGAATTGCATCATCGCTCTGTGGAATCTAGATGTAAGGTAACATAACGTGACCTGGTCCTTTTTTTTTTTTTTAAAGTACGGGTGCTGTACCAATGAAGATTAAGTTCCATGTAGCGTGCTCCCCGGTAACCCATTATGTCAAAAAGAGGTTGTGATATGATACGGTAGGTATGATATGATGTGATAGGCCAAGACAGGCTGATGGGGGGATATGCACCTTCATTAACGTGAAATAAACGTGGAAGGGTGGGGGTGGGGGGGGGAGGCAAAGGTCAAGGAAGGGGGTGGGGATGGCGGGAGGAAGGATGGAGAACATAAACAAAAGAGTCCCCACCTCTTCCAGGAGTTTGATGTCTTTGACTACGGCACCGTACTTCACCATCTTTCCTTCCTTCCTTCACATGTATGCGCAACGTACCGTAAGAATAAGATATCGGCATACCCTCCGTACACCGGAGCACCGCAGCTTATCCTCTCTGCCCTGCGCCCTCACTCTAATTAACCGACGCGATGTACCGTGTTATAATACAAGCACTCGCCCGAGATCCCCTCCTCCTCCTCCTGTATTCACAACTCACGAATACCGTACCCGACTTTCACCCCTTCTCTCGCCGCTCTTCAGCGCCCGTGGCAATGACAATTCCTACCAGGCAGGCATACTCCTGCTTCTACCTCTATCTTTTCTTTCTTTTTTGTTCTCGGAGCAGAGTGCTGTCTGCAGGGTAAGGTAAGCAAGCTGGGTTCAGCCTTGTCTGGTCTATCCGTCCGGTTCCACTTCTGAAACGGTGGCATGGTAACGAAGGTGTGTGTTTCCATTGTACCGCGGCATCATTCCCTCCCACGAGGATACCGACGAATAAACATGCGCGCAGCCATGATAAGGTAAGGGTAATGCCTGTAAACATTATCAAACATGCGATTACAGCCTTACCTTAACCACGAATTCTCAATACCCACCCCCACAAATCCTCGGGCGCGTTTTGTCGTGCGTGCCTTTTTAAAAACACCGTCCGTAGAGAAAATACGGTAGCGGTGATGGTACCTAATAAATACACAAAGTCAAGTTGAGGCTCCCGCCATCCCCATCGGTGTGGCATCGAAATGCTTTAATTTACCCGTAGATAGATGAGTCATGGTAGGATAGGCGAGTTTTTTTCTTATTTTCCATGTGGGCTGGTAGGGTGGAGTATCGTGCAAGTATCCTCGATTTCAGATGTCATATGCAAGGCACGGATATGTGTTCCCGGAAAGGTTAGCATGTGTGTGAATCGAATCATGTCATTTCTGATACCATCGTCGGTTGATAAGTTGGACTGGTATGACTTGAGTCGGTCTGGTTTGGGGTGTGCAAATGTGAGAACCAGTTGATCGCCGGTCGCTGGGGAGGAATTGCCGTTTTTGCTAACCGAGAGGGTTTGTTTGACGAGTTGAGCTCAAAAGTTTTGGTCGGACGGGGTTTTTTTTACCCCAAAAATGGAGTTTATTGGACATTTTCGGGGAGGTAAGTAGTTTTCAACACCATTTTGCTAAGGGGGGACTGGGGGTTGCAGAATCTTGGGGATCGCTGTTCACTTGAATGATAAGCGGATTACGCTTATAAAATCAGGATTGAGCCCGTTAGTTATTGCTGTAGATAGGAGTGTGAAAGTGGCCCGCAATTTTGTATGTGGCGCTATACAAAAAGGTACCGGTACAGTTGCACCTGGCTATAAGGAACGCCAAGAATCAGGACCTCAAAGCTGCCTTCACTAATTTTTTACTATGGGGGTTCACTATAGCAAATTGTTTTCCGGTGTAAATTGACTAGCGTGCCCGCAAGAGCCGGTTCATAATAGCCAAATATTCATTATAAAGGACTTCATTATAGCTAGGACCACCTGCCTCACACCATGTCAGCATTTCTTCAACCGCTTCATGTTTTTAGGGGAGTTGATGAGGTATTTTATGTTGCCTACATACCGGTATTTCCTGATGTACCTTAAAAATTAGGTTGGTCCCGAGCAGTTTTGCGGTTGAGTACACGGCGGGCAAAAGAGGAAGCTTTCGGTGTAAAAACGCTATCGGACCGAAACTCTTGAGCTAGTACTTTAGCAGATAGTCTACCGATATCATAATTGTAACGGTGAAGTGTCATAATTTGGGGTTCGCGAGAGAGGAAGAAAGTGAGAGTTTGTGTGTTACCCGAGTCAACGGCGCGGGATGACTTCCAGTGGTAGCCGACAGCACATTTAACATTAATAGATCTTAATCACTTCTAAACTCCACCGATCACTTTTTAATCTGCGGTGCATATGCAGCACCCTCCTCTCATGCACTCTTCGACAGTAATGGTTTAGAGCAAAGATGGGGGATTTGCTCGGCCGGAGTTGACAAAAAATCAAGTGATGGAAACCTCTATGCACGGGAGTCACCCGCATGATACAATAACTGAAGTTGATCACAGCCGTTAGTTTATTCCAACACTCTGGGGGAATATAAATGTAGTACGTATAACGGTAAACAATTCCTCAGGACGCCCGTCAAGCGTGTCACGGGGTGTTGCATAATAACAAGAACAACAACAACAGCAACAGTTATCACAGCACCCACTCGCTCACCCAATTTCTTCAGTCTTTTCAGTGTACGGTGGTCCAGTGCGTTACGATAGGATAAGACACGCGTCGCATGACCTCCTCACTTCCAGTATCCTATGATTCGTCCGGAGCTCGTTCCTCCTCCTCTACCCGGTACCCCAGAACTGGTGAGCACAAACCTCCTTCCTCAAATATACCATCCATTGCAGATTCCCACCACCAAAGCCCGCATCGAAAATTAATACACGTGATTCCACTCCGCAACTCTCATTCACCCAATTAGACGAAAAAAAAAAAAAAAACCAAGCCACGATACGAATCCGATACTCGCGTGGCCGAGTTGAAGCCGGACACCAAAGGTGCTAGTCCCCATACAAAGCGCCCGCCTCCAATTCGGCCGGGCGAGCATATAAACCCGCCTTAGCGAAACTTTCTTCTTCCCTTTCCCTCCCGTCCCTCGCCTGCGGAGAGATTAAAGTCTAGAACCCTCCCTCCCCCCCCACAAGTACCGTACCTTCCGATCTGGGCTTGTGGTTCGCCTATCTGAAACGGGACTTTAAAAAAAAATTTCTTGATGCGCGGTTGGTTTATCGTAGCGTTGTTGGTTGGTAAATTGCGTGATGGAGGGTACAGTGTTGGTGGAAATTAGTCATCGAGTGGGCGAGGAGAATGTTTGTTGTTGGGGCGGATAATGGGCCAAGCTGCCTTTGGTCAAGGCGTATCCGCCGTAAGCGCGGGAATTGTATGGATAATGCTAACGAATTGGGGGGGATTGAAATTTCGTTTCGAGTAGGAAGAGTTGAGCGTGCGGGTATCGGCAGGTTAAATGTAAGTAGCTGTGCTGTATTGTCACCATCCTCGGGGAATGCGAGCGACATGGGCGTTTGTTGCCCGAGTGATGTTACGTGAATCGCTTCGTCGGGACTTACTTCCCCCATGGACCTTGCAACACTGGAATCTAGTGTGTCGTACGTGGGTCCTTGGGGGAAATGATGACAGCCAACGAATATTGTGTTGTGATAATCTGCCACAGCACGGATCCTCGGAATGGTCAACGAGGGTTTGGCGGCGCGCCGCACACCCAGTCTTGAGATGATCTTGATGGGGGCGGGCTTGATGCCTCGGGATCTGGGGATGTAGTGTCATGATGTAGTCACATCCTCTCACTCGTCGGGCTCTAGGCGTCCCTTATACCGGGAGGTGCTGAAGATGATGAAAGAAAAATGGGAGGCTTCCAGAAGCTCTGCTTAGGGTCCCGCATGTCCGTACATTCATTAATGGTGTGGTGGTGTCGCTAGTGGCTTGCTGCACGAAACGTGGAAAGATTAGATTCTGTATCACTCGAGCGGACGAACGGGAAAGCGCTCATGTGGTGGGTGGGGGGTTGCAGGAGCAAAGAACTTGCGTGGGTGCAAGAGGTTGGAGAATTGTGATTATGGGTGGAATGAAGTTCCGTCCCGTGAATTCTTTTACGGTACTTTAAACTGGACTGGTCGTTACCTTTAGCGCAACCACCCCTTACATTACTGTAGCGGTTCTTTTTTTTTCGTGTTGGGCAGAGATTGGCTGGCTGGCTGGATGAGGTTGTACGACTTTCCCCTGGGGAATGGGGTTGTCTGCTGGGGGTATTCGTGGGTCCTTGACTAGGCGCTAGTCTGGGCATTCTGCATGGTTACTCTAAGCATGGTATTCCATGTCAGTGCTGCCGACTCTTGCTGATATCAGGCTTGAGAAACGATTATTGCCTGACGTTTCGAAGGACCGGCAACGCATTACAAATGAAGGCAACAGCTCAAGTGACCTATCATTGTCATATTCTGATTCGCCAGAGTATCGGAGATATCAAAGGCGGACCCCCACAGTGCTAAATAGAATTAACCTTCTGTCTAGAGCTTCTTGGCTACCTACCTACATACCTACCCCTACTATCGTTGGGCGCCCCCATCCGTTCCTGGAGAGGCAACTCTTACAGACCGCTCAACAATGTGGTATCTCGGCTATTTCACCACTAACATGTCATCAGTTACTCGTCCAGTGCAGAAGACGCAGAAATACACATGTATGCATCCTAGCCCCAAAGCGGCAAACGCGTCTAATTAGCTCACAAAAAAAAGCGGGGGTTGCATACGACGCCGTCGGTTGCATATTGGTACAGTAATATGGGGGGAGGAGGAAAGGGGGGAAAAGGTTAGACGCGCAAGTTGCGTGAAAGGTTCCTAATTTGGATCGTGTATGCTTTAATGTGGCACGGCGAGGCGCGATAATTTTAGTCGCCGTGGTGGGAAACCACACTGTATTGTATCGTAGTAGGGGCGACCTGCACTCCTTTTCCTCATGGGGCCAGATATAAGGTTTGAAAGCAGAAGATTTCTATAATTAGCGTGCCAGCGTTAAATGGAGAATTCCTCGATTGCGGTGAACTCGGGTTAATCGTTGTATCTTAAGCTACTCTTCTTCCATCCAACAACCAACGGGACAGGAATTGCCAAACGCCGTTCTGCCATAACTCTGTATCAAGCCTGCACATATCTCTAAATAAGGTTAAGGGAGGTAAGGGATGCCAAGAAGCCCCCAACCAAACACCTTTGTTGAAACACATTTCCACAAATATCGGACGAGATAGGATTAGAGTTTGCTTTTCCAACCACTCTGTTCGCTATCCCGGTAGTTGCTCAACGTGTCCTCACCATTCCACACTCCAAGAAGAGGCGTCAGCCCTATGCTTCGAATTGAAATTGTGATGGAGAGAGCAATCACCTGCCCTTGAAAGAGAGTGTGTGGAAGATTTTTTTTAAGTTATCCCCAGTTTCTTCTGCAGCTCCGTGGGAAGTATGATAGCCATTGATATTATAGGAGGGAGGGGATGTGTGCGCGCGCGTGTGTGTGTGTGTGTTTCGAACAAATGAGGAAGATTGTGCTTCTAGCCATGTGCGGGGGTTTGGGTGGTGGATCGGCCTAGAGTCACTTGATAGGCAGGTGTTACGAATGGTGAGGAGAAAGGTTGTTGTTATTGACTCCTTACATACCGATAGTGCGGAGATGGGTATATCTTCCATACACAAGATAGCTCCTAAATGTGCACTTTGACTCGCTCACAGGAGCCTGAGGAGATCAGGGTTTGTATGGTCTAAGGGTGGAGAAGAAGAGGAATTCTTTTTGTTGGATGAATGTTGGTAGAGACTTGTGGTGACGATCGCTCGAGCCGTTATCCACGCGTCAGCGGGAGCCCTGTCACCCAGTAGACTATAATCACTTTAACTTGTTAACACCGGGCGAGAAAAGTGATGCGGGCTGTCCGTGAGTCTCAGTGAACTGCTAATTACCACTGGGGGTCGGGTTACGTGCTTCCATCTCTCCTGTCACATCTATCACTGCAGAATCCGCTTACAAGAGACTCACTTGGGCCACCCTATTTATCTCATTCATGGTAGGTGTTGTTGGGCTTTGAGTAAGGTGGTGGTCGCACTCAGGGTTTAGGAACAATCTACACTTTTTTTTTTTTTTTTATACTGTGGGTGGGGTTCTTAGGGCTATCATGTCAACTGCAACCGCCTCGGGGGCCCGGACGGCCGCACAGGGAGACTGCTCGTACAAGAGGCACCAGATCGGACGGAATCACTATTTACGGTCCCTCCAGTGGTGCGGTTTCATTGGCAGTTTTTGTTAAGGACAAAGGTTTGAAAAAGGGAGAATCTGTACAGCGGTTAGTTTGACTGGACTCAGAGGGAGCGTAGTTGACTACCGTACCGTATCCGCTTCTGCCAAAGATTGTGGGGGAACTATTGGTATCTGTGGGAGACTCTAGGGGACTGGTAAGTGGGACGAATGAGAGGCACAGAACGGCGAGCTGTTGAAGGTTAGACCAAAAGCAGCGAGAGATACTAGTGTGTAGAGTAAGAGTTTTGAAGGTCAAGTTTTTCTTTTTCCGTTTCCCCCCAGCTTTCTGCTCTGTATTCCAGGTGGCGTGTTTCTTCAAATCAAATTAAGAGCGTCTTCTATCATATGTCTTCGAACACGATTTAAGAAACTCGAGGAGGGCGGGTGAATGCATGATGATGGTTGGGATGGGAGTACGTTCTGCCGGCTCACAACTGTTGGTGTATTTCCACCGCATAACCTAATCGCTGCTCAAGAACAAGGGGTCTGTTACTGTACACTAATAGAATGTTTTTCAACTTATCATAATAACTCACTCGGAAATTTGGTCATGGAGAACACTGGGGCTTGGTAAACTTTGGAAGGCTGAACCTATATCACTTTCGGAGTGCTGTTTTTCTGGCCGCCCAATGGGAAAAATGAGGGATTATGTCCAGCCTCAGGCCGTCATGTTTTCCTCTCAACTTTAATACGGTAGGGATGTAGTTGCCTACCCCTATCTAAGATTTAATTGCCCGAGGTTAAAAAGAGCATGATCAGTCATTTTTTGTAATAGTCCGTGAAGATTTCACAACATGAGCCCAGCGACCAGCGGTGTACTCCTATCAATCTATACCTGAGGTGTCACGAAAGCCCTGGGTAGTAGACAGACAAATGAGCATTTTTGGCCAGGATCATGAACCCCGAATACAGTGATAGGTTCATTAACCACCATGCAGGCAAATATACAATCCGTTAGGCTGCCCTTAACGGCGATGAATGAGAAGGATTTTGGGCGAACAAGCCTGACTTTACGGAACTATTCGGTTACAGTGCTCTACTCTAAGAGTCCAAGGGGGTTACCACCAGCACAGATCTGATTGGTCAGAAGAAAAGAAAAAGAAGCAAAAGGCAACAGCAGTTTCAGTACGGGTCCTCCAGGGCGGCTATTACAAGAATCGTCGATAGTGTCGTCTGTGCTCAAGAAGAGGTGAATACGGTGTCCCAATGCCGATACCGGTATTACAACGGCAATCTGAAATATGGTTGGGGATATCGTATACAGTCTTAACTGTACTCGCGATGAAACTGGGCTGGTGACGAACAGGGATACCGGTGTTTGACAGGCAAAAAGAGAATTCGCCAAAGTAGGGTAACAAAAAATTACTTGTTTCTGATCCCTGTTCGTCACCAGCCCAGTTTCCTCGCGAGTACGGTGAAGATAATAGAGTGACGGCGCCCCACCCAAAAGTGAAAGTTGGAAGTTGGAAGTCGGAAGTCTTGGCAAATATTTGAGAGGGCAGGAAATCACTTCACAAGCAAGAAGTTCTTGTCATTGCGTATTCTTTGCAAGGCTTAGGATTTCTGACTTCTAACTTTCATTTATGCACTGGGGCGCCATCACTCTAATACCTTGGTTTCACCAGGCGGATCTCTCGTAAGCGTTGTTTCTCCGGTTCAACAAGAACCCGAAGGTTGTGCGGACTTTGCCTTAATTAATGCACGAGCCACATTGTGGCCTTTGTTTTGGTTTCAGATACAGGAGAAATTACGTTTTCTGTTTGCTTACAGTAAGCGGTGCAAATAGGGGTCAACTTGGCGGGGCACGAACTGGTGGGGTTGGGACAGCAACAGAGGAGGTTGGAGGTCTGTGGGAGAAGGTTTGAAGAAAGACATTAACGGTATAATAATCGGTCAGTGTGAAAAAGTACATTACCGGCAGGGGGGGAAGTTGCCGGTATCGCCATGTTTGAAGAAAAAGCTGATAGAAATTGATTATCGGAATGAAAATATAATGAACTGCAACGGGAGCGACCGAGCGTATCACTCCTCATCGTGTTGAGAGCGAACGCGTTATAGGAGATATCCCTACGTCCGTGATGTAATAATAAGCGCCAGACACAAGAATAGAGCGGGGCGAGGACGTTTTATGAGTTTAGACGAGCCTGGAGATGAAAATTCAGCATCACCGAAATAATTCCTATCAGAATCACAGTTCATGATACTCTTCTAAGTCCTCGGATTCTACATAATATTATTATGATTTTTTTTTTCTACTAGTACAGGGGTGGTCTTCGGTTGGTGGGAAGAAGCTTCACTCCGAATTCGAACCTTGGGAACAGGATAGTATAGCAAACTTGGTCCAAATCGTCCGTTCTCTTCTGGCAAAGAGTTAGTGTAATAGCCTAGCTGCTAACCCAGCCATAGTTATGATTCTAATAGGCTAGCGTAAAGCCTCTGGAGGCTGTCTATGATTCAGATCAGATTCTAGAAAGATTCTGTAATTCCTAGTGTTTCCTGCAACGGCACTCTCCGAGAGTTAACTTACAAGTCAACGTCGAGACTCGTCGCCTCGCAGCAACAACTTCACGATATTAGGATGAGGAGAAAATTCTATTCTCTTCCGGTTTCCCAAAAGCCCCATGAGAAATAACCTAAGGTAGTTCCACAACGTCAAACATCAGGGCGCCCATCGTCCCATCGTGGGTTAGGTGTCGTAAAACCCGCGCCATTTTTCTCTCGGAATCATCCGAAGCCATCAAGCGCTGTGATGAAAGAGGGGGAGAACGTCTTCCTCAATTCATTGTCTAACCCGTGTTTCAGAGCTTTGCAAATACTTGATGCTCTGGCTCACTGCTTTGTCTCACATTCTTTGGTGGCATTAGACCTTCATTAAAAGTCGCTCATATCGCTCTCTTCTGAATTGCTAACTCAGATTCGAACCAACCTGTGCGCCTTTTTTTTCCCGACATAATTACGCTTCTAGCCCTGTTCGTGGAACTAATGTACTCAACATAACTCACGCCACCAGAGCCCCTGCAGAAACAAATCTTCATGGCCTGATAGCTATGGAGGGATCAATTTGTTCCGCCGAGTAACCCCAAACGCTAGGAAGTGGGCATTCTACAGCCCTGTTAAGAAAGTTCTCGTGCCCCCCCTCGTAGTGTGGCGGTTTCTTGGCGAGAGCGGGTGTAATATCAAGTAGAGGTACTAAAGTAATCATTATCACGGTGATAGAAAGGAGACCAAAAAATAATGAGGAGAAATTATGGGAGGCAATGCAGGAGGAATGGGAGGCAATTGACCAATCTGTTTTTCAGTACTCTTATAGATAGTCTCCCTGATTGGCTGCGAGCGATCATAGCTGATGGAGGTGGGCATATTAAATGGTAGTCGATTTTATCGTGATAATAAATGTCCTGGTACACGAGAATACATCCACGTTCGCCAAGAGACCGCCACACTACGCCAGGTGGGGGGGAGTACGAGAACTTTCTTAACAGGGCTGTACACTACTTTCTCAGAAATCCGTTAATCCAATTGCCTATGATCTCAGACATTCATTGTTCTTGGTGTCCATTAACTTATTTTCTTTCCTATTCCGACTCACGAGTGATGTACCCACCTCAACGTATCAAATAGTAACTTATGAGTATTATAATGTATTATGATGCATTATAATGAACCATTGAATTTCTCCATGTATTGTTTTTCGCCTTGTTATGCTCTATTTTCATGAGTGCTTTTCTGTTTTCCCTTTTCGACGGGCCCTCGGTTTTTCTTGCATTTTCTTTCGGGGGGTTTCAACTTTTTTTGATTGCTTCATTATCCAACTCTGGGAAGAATAGTGGTAAATTCCAACAACTTAGTACTTTTGCCCATAGTCGAAATTTTGAGGATTTTGAAGGAATTAATTATCACTCTCCAATAATGCAGTTTCTAAGGATCAGTCCGGGTCTGCAATAACAGTCGTTCTCATGAGGCGAAACCCTAACCCTGTCAACAACGACACAGAGGCTTCGAACATAACAAATGTATGGGGCTTCAGACTAGGCGGATACCAACTGTATGAGAGGGCACCAGATGCTTGGGAATCCCAATTTCGAGCTGTGGAGACCTTTTACTTCCAAGTATCATACGTAATTGGGGTTTTTGCCTCCTAGACCGACGAAATTGGTATGACAAGTTGATAGTCGAGAGACAAAATACGGTATCATACCCTTTCAAGAGATGATTGAATTCACGGATGGGTGAACTTAGTACTTTAGAAATTATGTACTTAGACGAATGGTGAAGTCAGAGGAAAACCAAGTGATTTAGGATAAAGTTTAACTGAAGGTAAAATCAATAAGCTAAAATCACCAACAGTAGTAACGTTTGAGGCTTTAGAGGGCGTCAAGAACTGTTAGTCATGAGAATATCAGGAGGATTTGACTTGTACAAAAAGAAAAGCTCACTCCGAACAAGAAATCATGATTAAACCTTGAAGCCACGATTGACTCGAAAAAGGGACTTGATATTCATCAACCAGCAGGAAAGATGGGGTTACGCAGGAGAATCGAGCATAAAGAAGAGAACAAAGAAGAAATTGGATGATTAAGCAAAAGACAGAGAAACTGCCTAAGTCAACTTCGGGCTGTAACTTTGATAACATTCCACGCCGTCATGGACTATCACTCAAGGTTTGACACCAGACACCTAAGTGCGCACTTGCCCTACTGTACCCGCATAAAAATGCGAAATCCACTTCGCAATTACCTATAAGCAGTGTTCTTCCAAATAAATTCAGAAGAATCCGGTTTAATACAAAATTCATAATAAAGAGTCCTGTTTTGAGTTTAAATAAGTTCTGTGGTCTTGAGGATATGCTCCAGCTATAAAAAGCAAAGTCTTTTCTTCACTGAGTTCAGCTCGTGCTTTTAGCTGACCAGACAACAGGATAACTACTTGGTTACCCTAGTTATAAATTTTATCGGCATCCGGATACTGTAATTCTCCGGGTTATTGAATGTCAACCAACCATAATTGATGGTATTCCTTGAGCACCGGGTCTGGGTGGCTTCCTGTGTATCATATGGGTGGATCCGAGTTTAGCTAGAGGCTCTTTTGGCACTATATATCTTTCAACATCCCGGATGCCGTTCGGCAGTCTGTTCAGCGGTTCGACATTCTGGGGATGTCGGTGATATTTGATGACAGGAATCTGGAGTTTTGGAGAGTTGTGCAGAGTTAGAGATGATATCGGAAGAAGCAGGGATCCAGCCGAGATTTATATTCCATTAATTGTTTTATGATATTCCGCTGGTAAATGGAAACATGTAAGATCCGGAGAAGGGTTTTGAGAAGTTATTGTGGAATATATGTATCCCTGTGTTTCCCTTGGCGTGTTTATGGAACATACACGGAATTATCAGACTATTGCGCTAAGTCCACGTTCGTCCGCTGTTCATACCACATAACATTAATAGAAATTAGACTTAATAAAGGTCTCACAAGTTACAAAATGTTGCCAGGAGGGACAGATTATCCCATTCCGAACTTGGATAATTCACACCATAATAATGACCAGACTAGAAAGAGTGCGGCCGCAGCTCGCTACTGTACCATGGACGGCCAAAAAATTCCAACAAAGTTGTCTAGTATTGTGCATGATCGGGGAGGGTTAGGTTTTAGGGGCGAATAGTTTCACTAAGCATTGGAACTTCGCACGACACATTGATCTGGATTATATAAATGCGGGAGCGTGAAGTGCGGCTGTGGGGGCAGTGAAGGTGTGCTACGAAACATAGACTAGTTGATAGGTGCCGAGAACAATAGGGCAGTGAGAAGTGCGCATGAGTCAGCGTTTTTCATTCAGGTTAACTACTGTATAGTGCAAATGGAATCAAACCGGGACCTCCAAACCAACACAACCCAACGTCTAATTAGTAGCTGGCAACGACAAATCTCAAAGAAAAAAAAGCTCAGAGACGTAGATAATTCTGGGTAAAATAGACAAGCGCTGTTTATTTTTTAATTAAGTGTTTCTATCGAACAAAATTAAAGGTGAAAGAGTGGAATTTTGGGTGAGAGTGAAACAAGTACTCAGATATTCGCAGTGTGTAATACTAGCAAAATTGACCTGGCACTGTGCCACAGGTGTGTGTAACTTCACACTTTGAGAACTGGCTGGTCACCACCGAGCATTTCACCACCAATTTGGGTTCCATCGGAGGACCCACCTTTAGACGCTTTGCACCATACAATATATCCTCCGAGGAAGGCGTTGGTTCTGGCTACCCTATCGTTCTCGGCACTCTATCGACTACCGTAGAATTCCAGAAATAAGGCGCATCCCACCAAAAGCCGCCACACGGGACTAGAGTACCTTAGATAATCTGTTGCTTCCCAACTCAACTTTTGAATAAGGCGTGCGCCTTATTTCTCGAATTCCACGGTAGTCCATCACGGTTGTAAATACAATGCTGTTGCTTTGCCCCACCACTCGCCGTTATTTCTTGTCACTTGGTGATCGATACGCTTCTGCGAAATGAATGACGGTAATCGTCAGTACCGAGAGCCCAGTGTATCTCCATAACTTCGCACCACATCTGGGATTTCAGGAGTATGTAAGTTGAACGACAATCTTGCATTGCTGGAGGGGGGGCCAGAGGTGGAACCTCTTTGCAGGGCTGTGGACTGTCAAAATGGTGTTTTTGGATGTGGATATGATGGTTTAGTGATTGAGGGAAGGCCGGAGATCTACATTGTTTGGAAGAGCAGCTTGCGTGTAGTAGAAGGTCATATGGAGGAACTGGTATGGGATATGGAAAGTAAGTGAACCAAACTCAGACTCACGCAAGTGCTTGGAAAGCGCCATGTCGATTTGGACCGAAGCACTTAGTTCTCTGGTAGGGTGTGGACCGCACTATATGGTTCCGGCTATGGGGAATAGGAGGCCCAGAGAGATGAAAGGGCGGGGTGTATTGTTCTTATTCTTGGATTTCCTATATAAGACTGACTCTTCTGCCACTTAGTTAGATTTCTTTTCCTCCTCAAGCTGCTACTCGGACATTACCTTTTATATATACTTCTCCACCCATTTGCTTGTCCCCTGAACACATGCCCGAGCACAAGCACTGTACTGACAGGCATGCATGGTTCTTAGGAGGGATATTTCCTAACAAGATAAAACAAGCAAGGCAAGCAGGAGTAAACTTAGTCGTACTATGTTACAAATATTGTTCCAGGAGGAACGCGATTCGAAACTTGACAGGAAAAAGGATAAAAAGGAAACCCTGTCAACCCGAAGGTCCATATCTGTATTTTGTGGTTTTGTATTTCCTACTATATATTTTGCTCAACAATCCTACTAGTCACAAAGAATAATTTCTGCAATCTGAATAACTAGAGCGAGAAAGAATTTCAAAGGAAAAACAAAAGTGGAAATCAAAAGCATGCCCGTAGCTGAACAACGACCATTTACCAGTACGGTATTTCCAACTAAATATCTCAACAACCATCTCCCCATAGCAGTCGTTCCAGCAACAATACAGACCAGAAAAGACAAGAAAGTAGACGAAGGGTTTAAGCTCAGCTGTCAGTAATAGTGTAGAAGGTACTGCTAAGCCATTGAAACAGAATCATCTCTTCTGCCAAAAGAATATCTCCCAACAAAATAACCATCCCAGCAACAATGCCTATCCACAAACATAAGCAAGGTGCAAGATGTCTTGGGTTCAACTAGCTATTATTTTGCTATGTAGAATGTCCAATCTTGTCAAAAAAAAAAAAAGGGAATGTAGTCTGGACAACGTGCTGGACAACGTGAAAGATTAAGAATTTGCCTCATCCAGAACTACCTTTATTCTGCTATCATGTACCTCACATTAATTGCGCCGCCGGCTGTGACTACTAGAAAGTCTCGTATATGTGTAGTGCCCATTGTGATAACTCCGCAGCGAAGAGTACAATATCAGGGTCACCAGGTTGTGCGGAATCGAAGAGGGCGCCGTATGGGATCACCAGATTGAGTCCGGGTGGGATCACCGTTCCAGTATTGTCAATCTCGAGGCATTGGGTGCAGCCAGGTCTGAAGGCTGGGTTATTTCTCGTGGCCCTCTGAGTAGGGTTTGGTATTATTTCCCAACACTCTAACTTTAGTGAGTGTGGGTTCTTGGTAATCTCTACAATGATAACCATCCTAGTTTGTCCCCGCGAGTGCACTAACCACCACTCAGCATCCAACTGAAGTTCCCGCAGACTTTCCGAGTATCCCACCTCGATCATGACTGATGGCCAGTGGTCCTCGTGTGCTCGGGTGTTACGTGGTCTGAAGCCGTCATCGCCTTCTTTGCTCCTCTGACTGGGAACATCAAACGTGGTGGCCCCAACAGGAATCAAGGACCATTTTGAATGTCCGGGAAGGTTGGCAACCTTGTGATCGATCTCACGCCATAAACTCCGGCTCACGAGTTCGTGCGAAGCACCAGGCATCAACCTGATAATGAGCGATTCTATTGTTTGCTCATATGTGAATCGGGCAGCTTTGCGAATACCGAGTTCCTCCATTGCCTCCTCGATGAGCCCAACTTTGTCTTCTGTGACACCAGTGACAAGGGTGTAGCAACCGGTGTTTGATTCAAGACATTCTTTAACTTTAGCTTCAATCTCGTCGGCCAGGTTGGCAGCTGTGGTGAATCGGAGTTGGTTCTCATCTGGGATGAGTGAGGCTAATTTGGTGAAGACCAAGCCGAAAAGTGTAAAGTCAGGCATCACCGGATGGGTGTCCTCATTGGCCGAGAGAGATGCGGTTGTTGCATGCATGGTAGAGGTTCTTGCGGAATCTCTCTCATTAACAAAGCTGGTGTTTGCCGAAGGTCCTGGGAAGGAATAGAGGGGAGGAGTAGCGGAGGAGGAATAGAGGTGAGGAATGGAGGGGAGGAGTAGCGGAGGATGAATAGACGGGAGGAATAGAGGGGAGAATGAGAGGGGAGGAATAGAGGGGAGGATTACAGGGGAGGAATAGAGGGGAGGATTACAGGGGAGGAATAGAAGGGAGGAATAGAGGGGAGGAGTAGAAGGAAGAAGCAAGAGGTATGGGACAATCGTGAGAGTGAGATGTATGAAGATGGTCGTTGAGCCACTGTTTGTGAGAGGAGATGAGGAAGTGCAGTGTATGAGGAGGAGATATGATTCAGGGTAGCGGAGAGTAGCGGTGGGATGATTGCTTCACAGTCGTAGCGACGTAGCGAGGTAGCAGGATGATGCGGAAAAATGGTAGAAAGGTACTTGACTACAAGTAGCCTCACATCCGTCTGCTGTAGTGTTATTAAACTAACTTTAGAGAAGCTTTAATGGGGTGACATCGTGCTTAGGAGTTTGTAATAGCGAGAGGAGTAACTGCCTTCTTGACGATTTTGTCAATTGAAGTGAATCAAGGGGGTATTTGTAGACTTGCGTAGGGTTTGGTGTGGTTGGCATCAGTCATGTTTGCTACACACCGAAGAGCGTCATCATCATCTCGCAGCTTAGTCAACTAAACCTTTAGCTTAATCTTCCGTCTTCTCCCTTTCCGATTAGAGGCGAGAACAAACATGCTGCCTCTCACCCTGCCAACGGCCAAAACATTTTCCATCTCCCCTTTGTAAACTCCTGTACCTGCACCACCGATCTCTCTTCTGCAACCATTTTTGCTGCGGGTTTTTGTACAGGGTTTTCTAATCTCAGGATCGGCTAGAAGAGGTGCAGTATACTTGTACGGGGGCACTTTCATCTAACAAATCCCGCAATACAGTTGCACCTGGCTATAACGAACGCCAAGAATCAGGACCTCGAAGCTGCGTTCACTAATTTTTACTACGGGGCTTCACTATAACAAGTTATTTTCAGGATTTGTTAGATGAAAGTGTCCCAGTATACTACACCTCTTCTAGCTGATCTTGAGATTAGAAAACCCTGTACAAAAACCCGCAGCAAAAATGGTTGCGGAAGAGAGAACTGTGTTGCAGGTGTGGAGGTTGAGAAAGGGGATGGGAAATCTTTTTTTACCTTTGACCGTGTGCCAGGCAGCAGGTTTATTCTCGTCTCCGATCAGGGAGGGAGGAGAGGGAAGGTTAAACTAAAGGTTTGGTTGCCTAAGCTGGGAGATGGTGATGATGCTCTTCGGTGTGTAGCAAACATGACTGATGCCAACCACACCAAACCCTACGCAAGTCTACAAATACCCCCTTGATTCACTTCAATTGACAAAATCGTCAAGAAGGCAGTTACTCCTCTCGCAATCACAAACTTCTAAGCACAAAGTCATCCCATTAAAACTTCTCTAAAGTTAGTTTGATAACACTACAGCAGACGGATGTGAGGCTACTTGTAGTCAAGTACCTTTCTACCATTTTTCCGCATCATCCTGCTACCCCTCTACCACTGTGAAGCAATCTTTCCTCCTCTTACCCCTTTTCCCCCTTTCTTTCTCACGAACACTGGTTTAACCACTATCCCCCTCACCAAACTCTCAGAATTATCCTACCCCAGGGCCACCACTCCTCCATCACATTCCACTCCTCTCAAGGTTGCAACAAACAGGTTCGACAAACTGCAGCAGTTGAAGGTGAGACCACTAGAAGTGGGAGAATTGTAATCATTTTTGCACATCATCCTGCCACTACTCTCCGCTACTCTCCGCTACCCTGATACATACCTCCTCCTCATACACTGCACTTCCTCATCCCCTCTCACAAACAGCGGCTTAACGGTCGTCTTCACACCTCTCACTCTCACGATTGTCCCATACCTCTTGCTTCTTCCTTCCACTCCTCCCCTCTAATCCTCCCCTCTGATCCTTCTCTTCTGCCCCTCCACTCTGCTCCTCCCCTCTGTTTCACTTCTGAAAACCGACCCAGTCGGGACTTCCAGTTCATCAAGTTTTATTTCCTGCGCCCCATTACCTCCCACCTGCACACTTCATTAACAATTATACTCGTGTCCGTGCCTTTGAATCAACTTTTTATACAAATGGCACAGGTATTTGGGGATGTTTCTGACCGTGAACCTTATCCGTTCAGAGTCTATGGTGGATCCTCGACCCCACGACCTTCGGCAAACACTAGCCTTGTTAATGAGAGAAATTCCACAAGAACCTCCGCCATGCATGCAACAACTGTGTCTCTCCCAGTCAATGAGGACACTCATCCGGTGATGCCTGACTTTACACTTTTTGGATCGGTCTTCACCAAATTAGCCTCACTCATCCCAGACAAGAACCAACTCCAATTCACCACAGCTGCCAACCTGGCTGACGAGATTGAAGCTAAAATTAAAGAATGTCTTGAATCAAACACCGGTTGCTACACCCTTGTCACTGGTGTCACAGAAGACAAAGTTAGGCTCATCGAGGAGGCAATGGAGAAACTCGGTATTCGCAAAGCTGCCCGATTCACATATGAGCAAACAATAGAATCGCTCATTATCAGGTTGATGCCTGGTGCTTCCCACGAACTCGTGAGCCGGAGTTTATGGTATGAGATCCATCACAAGGTTGCCAACATTCCCGGACATTCAAAATGGTCCTTGATTCCTGTTGGGGCCACCACGTTTGATGTTCCCAGTCAGAGGAGCAAAGAAGGCGATGACGGCTTCAGACCACGTAACACCCGAGAACACGAGGACCACTGGCCATCAGTCATGATCGAGGTGGGATACTCGGAAAGTCTGCGGGAACTTCAGTTGGATGCTGAGTGGTGGTTAGTGCACTCGCGGGGACAAACTAGGATGGTTATCATTGTAGAGATTACCAAGAACCCACACTCACTAGAGTTGGAGTGTTGGGAAATGATACCAAACCCTACTCCGAGGGCCACGAGAAATAACCCAGCCTTCAGACCTGGCTGCACCCAACGCCTCGAGATCGATAATACTGGAATGGTGATCCCACCCGGACGCAATCTGGTGATCCCATACGGCGCTCTCTTCGATTCCGCACAACCTGGTGACCCTGATATTGTACTCTTCGCTGCGGAGTTATCACAATGGGCACTACACATATACGGGACTTTCTAGTAGTCACAGCCGGCGGTGCAATTAATGTGAGGTACATGATAGCAGGATACAGGTAGTTCTGGATGAGGAAAATTCTTAATATTTCACGTTGTCCAGCACGTTGTCTAGACTACATTTCCTTTTTTTTCTTTTTTTTTCTTTCTTTTTTTTTTTTTTTTTTTTTTTTTGACAAGATTGGGCATTCTACATAGCAAAATAACAGCTAGTTGAGCCCAAGACATGTTGCACCTTGCTTATATTTGTAGACAGGCATTGTTGCTGGAATGGCTGTTTTGTTGAGAGATATTCTTTTGGCAGGGGAGATGATTTTATTTCAATGGCTTAGCAGTACCTTCTATACTATTACTGACAGCTGAGCTTAAACCCTTCATTTACTTCTTGTCTTTTCTAGTCTGTATTGTTGCTGGAATGACTGCTACGAGGAAATGGTTGTTGATATATTTAGTTGGAGATACAGTACTGTCAAGGGAAAAATCAGTTTTTGCATTTTTTAATCACGCAGTAGTTAGTTTGCTTGAACCGAATCATTATTTGTGAAGGAACTCTATTTAGCTAGAAATTGGGGGGGGGATTACGTGGCCTATGTACATAGACTGTGGACGCGTCATCATTTGTTTGCTAGTTTGTTTGTTAGCTTACGCGGCCTATGAGGACAGGCCTATATAAGGGGCTTATCCCCACACCTCACTTAGAAAAAAGGGGAACAGGGACGAAGAACGAGAAGAGACGACGAGGGAATTTGGCATTGAGGAAGACTACGGGAAAATTGTATTTAGAAGAATTCAGCATAGATAGTTGGACAACTGGGATCAGTTGGACTTTCTTTGGCTTGGATTGATTTTTCTTTTTGGGTTTGATTGTGGTTTTCGGACTGCTTGTTAGGAGATTAGTTTCTACAGAATTGATTGATGCTTGGCTGTTTTCTTTCACATTGAGCAAGCCTGTTTACCGTGGGCATTTTTTGTTTGGTTGTTGTTAGTGATCGAGAGGCCAGACCTGACCTATGTTCTTGTTTTTCATTTGGTGCTCTGAACCTGACCCGTCGACAAATTTGTTTTTTCAGTACTAGCAAATGGTGACTAACCTATTGAACTATAGGTATACTTTTGATTTCCCCTTTTGTTTTTCTGTTGAAATTCTTTCTCGCTCTAGTTATTCAGATTGCAGAAATTATTTTTTGTGGCTGATAAGATTGTTGAGTGAAATATATAGGAAATAGAAAATACAGATCTGGACCTTCGGGCTGCCAGGGTTTCCTTTCTACTCTTTTTCCTGTTAAGTTTTGAATTGTATTCCTACTGGAATAATATTTGTAATATAGTATTAATAACTAAGTTTACTCTAGCTTGCATTGCTTATTTTGTCTCACTAGGAAATATCCTCATGAGAATAACGCATGCCAGGTCAGTAGAGTACTTGAACTAGGAGAGGTGTTTGGGGGAGAAGAAATAAACAGGTGAAGAAATATATATAAAAGGTAAGGTCTGAGTAGCAGCTTGAGGAGAAAAAGAAATATAATTAAGTGGCAGAAGAGTCAGTCTTATATAGGAAATCTAAGTATATAGAAATCATGGCTTCTTCTCACCAATTAGTTCTCAGAGTATCCTATTCCCATAGCTGAAACCATATAGGGCAGTCCACATCCTACCGGAGAACTATCAACTTCCATCCAAATAGCCACAGTAGTTTCTAAGCACCTCTGTGAGTCCCACTATGGTCAATATACTTTCTGCATCCTGTACCAGTTCCTCCATATGACTATCCACTACATGCAAGGTATTCCTCCCAACAACATAATTATCCAGTATTTCCTCAGTCTCTAGATCATCATAACCACATTCCCAAAATACGATTTTGATAATCTACAGCTTTGCAAAGAAGTTTTACTTTCAGTTTTCTTTTCTTCCATAATGCTACATTGCCATTCAAGTTACATACTCCTGACATCTCAGATGTAATGCACACATCTCTGCTACCTCTTCTAGTGAATGTACATAAGCATATACTAGGCATCCATCATACTGCTATCATATATTAATTTGGTCTTCTAGATTTGTTTACATGTATCAAAGCATGTCTTTCTTTCTTCCAGCAAAATAACTTTCACCATGATACACCACCTTCACAACTGCAACAATTTATATCCTGGCCCAGGAGTCTGACAGATGGAATAATACCTATGGAAATGACAGAAAAGACTTGATGATATTAACAGACAAATGAACTGCATAATATCTCGATGTCTCTATATCTCCTTGATTACTTTTATGCATACCGAGTACATAATTAGTCCAGTGGTGATACATGTACATATATGTGAAGCTATGGAGATACACTAGAGTTTTGGTACTGATAGTGACCGTACTTTGCTTTACAGGACTCTGTCGATAAATGAGTGATAAGATATGAAAGCTAGTGGTAGGATAAAAGTACAGCATAGTATTTACAACTGCAATATTGCTTTCACAATCTTATGGGCAATAACAATAATTGTTGTAATGTAGATAAAGGCAGTAAGAGAAAATTTGAGTGGAAATATGAAATGAAAAACTATGGCTGAAGTTTAACAATCACTACTCTCATGTGGTATCTCTAATTATTCTCATCAACACTCTCTCCAGTCCCAAGAATCATTCTCATATCATTGTCATTCCAGGAAACAATGCAGATCTGAAAATACAAGAAAACAGAAGAACATTCCAAGCTCAACCATAAGTAATGGGGCATAAGATATTTCTATTCACTGAAACAGAACGATCTCTCTTGCTAAAAGAACATTTTCTAGAAAAACTGTCATTCCACCAATAATGCCTATCTAGTAACATAAAAAGGTACAAGTACCTTAACCTCCACTAACTGTTATTTGGTATGTAGAATTTCTAATCCTCACAAGAAAAAAATAAATAGAAAGATGTAGCATCAACAACATGAATAATAGGAAATATACCTTAGCCTGAACTTTCCGTATTCTAGTATCAGGTAATGCAGTTTGATAATTGAGTTTGATTGAGGCAGTAGATGTAACTACTCAAAGCAATCAGATATAACTCTAGTACCCATCATGGTAATTCCCAAACAGCAGGTATAATATCAGGGTTACTAGGTTGTAATGTAATGAAGAAAGCCTGGTATGGGATCACTAGATCATGTCCAGTTGGGGTCACCATCCTGGTCAAGACAACATCAATGCATCAGTAAAAATATTATCTTGCACCCTGTGCATTGATGGCGAATTGATAAAGCACAAGCAGAAATCACAAGTGGTGGTAAATGATTGTATCGGTGAGTATATGTAAGGTGTTTGTTAATGCATTATTCTATGTGATGAGAAGGAGATCTATAGTTGCTTAAATACAAGTGGTGGTGGGTTCCTTGTGTAGACTCACTAACATCCCAGATAACAGAACTAACAGTCCTCAAAGGGTACATATCCCAACTACTTGCCAAGTTAAATACTATAACCTAATTACTATGATGGGATTACTCCATCACTCCCCCTAATCCCATATACCTTTTATGTATATCTAAAACCTTCAAAATAACTATATTAAAAAAAATAAAAAATAAAAAATAAAAAATGCAAACTTTTCTGTCATCACATAAACTTGTGCCAACTTCTAACTACTATCATGACATGATACCAGATATTAGATATCTCCCAAAGTTAAGATACTAGTGATAACATTTTCACAAAACTTTCATGTTTTCTATGCTCTAATCTCTTAGTAAATCTATCTGCTATCATCTTATCTGTCCTCATATATGAAATGCTAATCTCTCCACTGTTAACTAATTCTCTCAACCAGAAATACTTCACACCCACATGCTGGGTTGAAGGTTTAAATTGTCCATTTTTTAGACTAGCTATACAGGCTTGATTATCATTAAAAACTGATGAATGGGGGGTCTCCTGAACTCTGCCATCCCTATATCTTTGTAACTCTCTCTGTACTTTCTCTAACCATATCCCTTCTTTAACTGCCAGTGATGTGGCATAGAACTCCACATCTGCCGTTGACTTTGCCAGTCTTTTGCTTTTGTGACTTCCAATGGATTATTATTCCATAGCAGTCTAAAATAATGAAACCACTTGTAGACTTCATCCCATCTATATCACCAGCAAAATCCGCATCCACATAAACCATTATTGGAGCATAAATAAAGTCTTTATTTCCTCCACCCATACTCTTATCAACTTCTTTCTGGTTACTGAGATGTATATGAAGTTCTTGTGATTGTTGTATATAGCATAAAATTCACTTCACAGCTGACCAATACAGTATTAAGGGGTCTATGGCATATCATCCAACTATTCCACTAGCATAGGCAATGTCAGGCCTGGTTGTAATCACTGAATAGGTAAGACTTCCCGCAGCTTCCTGATACAGTTACTTATCAGCTGTACCCTTTCCTTCTTTCCTTATATGAAGTCTATCCTTCACATTGATTGGTGTAACACTTCCCTTGCAATCTTCCATTGAAAATTGAGCAAGAACCTTCTTCAAATAGGTCCTTTGGCTGAGATATATTTGGTGATTCTCTTGGTCTTGCTCAACATACATACTCAAGAAAAACTTAATATTACTGGGATCCTTGATTTTGAATCTCTCCTCAATTGCCCTCTTCATCTTGGTAACCTCTTGGGATGAGCCAATCAATAGTATATCATCAACCCATGTAATGATTGTTGCCCCAGAAGTTGTCGTATAGATGCTGGCTTCAAATTTAAAACTTTTCATTCCTATCTTTTCTTTAAAATGCATCTCCAATGTGTTGTACCAGTTATAACTAGCTTGCTTAATCCCATATAGACTTCACTTCAGTTGTACCACAACACTACCATTGCACTTCTCCTTTTGTGTCAAGTCTTTATCTTTTAGGATTACCTTTCATCTGTCTGAAACTTCAAACTCTTTAGGAAGTTGAAGGTATATAACCTCCTTTATTTTGCTTTCCAAGAAGGCTGTGACGATATTGACTTAGATAATTTCCTTATCTTCAATCGCTGCCTTGGATAAAACCATGCAAATAGTAGCAAATGAAATCTTTAGACTATAGGTTTCTGCAAAATCAATTCCAAGATGTTGTCTGAATCCGTGAGCAACTAAACATGCCTTGTATTGAGCAACCTTCCCATCTTTACCCAGCTTCTCCTGCAAAACTATTCTGGGGGATATTGATCTCAGACTTTCTGGCAACTAGTGAGTGGGTAAAATTGTCCAAGTATCATGGGCTTTAAGAGATTCCAATTCTGAATTTATTGCATTGATCTAGTCATCTCTATTCAGTACTTCAAGTGCCACTGATATTGAATCTGGTCCTTAGGTTACCAAAAGTCCCATGTCTATTCTAGAGTTCGATTCACCTAAGTGACAATCATCTATATTACTACTTCTCTGTTCCTTCTCAATCTCTCCTAATGCTTCTCTCTCTGATTTGGCCATTTGTTCCTGCTCCATTTGATTTTTTCTACTCCTTCACCCATCGGTTATATTCCAGTAAGTACCCAAACTTGATCGGATTGCTCTTCCTGCCATTGATGGTTGTAAACCTCCCTAGATAGTGGCTGACATAGGACCAGCAGACCTTTTGACAGAAATAACAGGAGTTATTGGGATCTCTCTCTGTTTACCAGAGGCAACTGGTAGGTGCAGATATTCTGGCTCACTTGTATATGGAAGAAAAATCTTCTGTTCAACCAGACAGAAATATGACATATCTTCATGGAATACCACATCCCAAGATAATATCAACTACTTTGTCTTTGGGTTATAAAGCCTGTATTGCTTGGTCGTCAATGTATAACCAAGAAACATCATCCTTTTCGCTCTTGGGCTCTATTTCTTATCATCTCTCTTTAGTTGATATACATAAGCATAAGCAGTACATCCCTAAACTCAAAGGTGATGTATATTAGGCTTTAATCCATACCACAACTGGTGGGGAGTGGCATCAATTTCATGAGTTCCCTTGGTCGAGGACATATTCTTCAAATAGACAGCCATAAGAATTACCTTTGTCTAATATATCTTAGGTGTACTAGCATGCTGAATCATGGCATTGGCTCTTCCAACCAGAACATGATTGCTGTTTTCTGATATGCCATCTTCTTGAGGGGTGTATGGCACTGCAACGTGCCGCTCAATTCCACATCTCTTCAACTCTTTTTGAAAAGTATCTCCAGAATATTCTCCCCCACCATCAGTACATACTGCTTTAATCTCATATTTCTTTCCATTACTACCATGCAACTTCTCCACAGCTGCCTTGAAGTCTCTGAAATAGTCAGCCACTTCACTTTAATTTTTAGAAAATACACAACAGTGAATTTTGTATAATCATCAACTTGGAGCATGAAATATTGACAACCAACAAGTGACCTTTGTTGTATCAGTCCACACAAGTCTCAATGTATGATCTCCAAGGGAGCAATTGTCCTTTGCAAAGTAGGCTTAAAAGGGGTTTGAGTCATCTTACCCATCAAGCAGGCAGTACATCTATTTTCTGCATTGTTGGCTTGCAGACCAGGCATTCCCTTTACCATATCATTATTACTTATTTTTAATACAGCTGGAATGTGTAAATGGCTGAGTCGATGATGCCAAAGTGTAGTCATAGTAGAATCTTTGGATGAAATGAGATAGCCAAACATCATATGGCTTTCATCTTTCAAGAGTTTATAAAGCTTCTCTTGTTTTTGGGCAACTATAATTAGGATTCTATTCTTGTAGAACTCTGCAGCCTCATTGCTAAACGTAATCTTAATGCCTTTCTTTGTCAACTGGCTAACTGAAATAAGGCTTGAATCTGATACCTCCAGAACATAAAGAACCTCTGTCAGTTGCAGTCCCTGTATTCCAATCTCTGGGGTCCACACATAGGTGCAAATGGTTCCAATTCCAGCAGTGGAGACAAGTTCACCCGTGGCAATTTTCATTTGCCGTTGATTCAGAGCTAAAGTAACAAGTATTTTTGATGAAAATATGTTTGTGCCAGGTCATATGATTGGTGCACCTGGAATCAACTACCCATTCAACATCATCATGACTGCTCTCTGCTCCACTCAGAATCTGCCCAGTATCCACAACATACTTCTTCTCATCTTCTTCTGCTTCTTCGGTCTCAAACTCTTTCAGAATCTGTCCCACTTCTTCTTGCCTTTGCTCACTCCTAACAGATCCAGTATTCTCCTTACTCAACCAAACCATATCATCCAGAATACTGGCCTGGCCATTGCATCCTGACCTCTCCATCTTCTCAGAAACTTCTCTCTGACATCCCCTATTTTTCTCCTCAGTCTCTTTTAATTTCTGGCAACAATCTCACAGTTTGTGTCTCTACCTGCCATAATGGTGGCAGGATCCATTAGATGTGGTAGATACAAAGGACTCAGCATATCTTTGACTACCTTGGGTATGGGTTTGGGACTTATTGATCTTGTTCCATCTTTTATTTCTGGTAAAGAGTGCTTACCTAGGAGCAATAGACTGCTCACAACGGAGTTCAACTTTATAGGTGGTAAGGAGAGTCTTGAGCGTTTGGTATCCAAAAATCGATGTCAATGATGGTAATGCTCCTTTAGTAACTATAATCTAGGTTTTCCACTCCATAGTTTTTGGAAGGCCATCGAAAATGTGAAATATCAGTTGAGCGTATGTAGAGGGTTAGCCACCCATCACCAGCTTATCCCTCAACTCTCAAATTTGATTGAGGTAATTCAGAACAGTACCAACTTCCTCAAGCTTGCTTTTGTAAAGCTCTTTCTGAAGGTGGTTTGAATCATAGGCAGTGACTGTCTCATAACTATTATTGACACTTTGCCAAATCTTTTTTGGTGTATTCCAGACTGCTCCATAATAACTAACAGTAATTGCTTCCATCATCACAAGCCAGAGGGTCCCAATTACCTTTTAGATCTGCCTCCACTGGATGGTGTACTTTTCCATTTTCTTCTCATAATCATCATCAGTTGTATTCAGTTTGACAAGGATCTCTTCTTCTTCCATAGTTAAATCCAATAGACCTTCTCACTGGAGGTAGTCTGTCATTTGCATGACCCATATCCTGTGATTGCTTCCATCAAGCTTGGCAAAACTCATCCTGAATTGAGTAGATGAACTATCTTGTTCATTCATCCTCACCAAATGTATTTTATGGATGCCTCAAAAATGGAAGGGAAAATGGAGGGGGGGGGGGAGATTACAGTGAATATGAAAAAGAAAGAAAATTATTGTGAATTTCTCTTTACTTATCCATGGCTCATAACCTGATGG
Organism: Choiromyces venosus 120613-1; assembly: GCA_003788595.2. NCBI lineage: Eukaryota > Fungi > Ascomycota > Pezizomycetes > Pezizales > Tuberaceae > Choiromyces > Choiromyces venosus. The sequence goes on from ML120460.1 coordinate 299,178, forward strand.
CAAATTGATAAAGCACAAGGAGAAATCACAAGTAGTGGTGAATGATCATATCGGTGAGTATGTGTAAGGTGTTTGTTAATGCATTATTCTATGAGAGGAGAAGGAGATCTATGGTTGCTTAGATACAAGTGATAGTGGGTTCCTTGTGTAGACTCACCAACATCACAGACAACAGAACTAATAGTCCTCAAAGGGTACATATCCCAACTACTTGCCAAGCTAAATACCATAACCTAATTACTATGATGAGATTACTCCATCATGCGTCCTGTGCATCTGATGCACAGGGTACCCATAATGATAATTGTTAACCAGGATGTGCTGTCGAATCAATGTCGCATCCTGACTTTGAGTCATGCACCAGGTACATCCTGGTGGTTTCCGGACATGGACCCCGATACCAGGTGCCACCTGACAATGTTTGATTCTACGCTCTTGCATCCTAACAACGTCTGATCCTTAGGTGTTATATTATAACAACATCTAATTCTCGGGTGTTGTATCCTAACAGCATCTGATCCTAGCTTGTTGCATCTAGATGCTACTTCATCCTAAGCTCTTACATCGTGGTGACACCTAATTCTGGTATCTTCTGCCCTGATATTGCATCCTTGCCCGTGTGCATCAGGATTCCACGATACTCATGATGCACTCCCTGGTGCTGCCTATCATCAGGCTTTTCTATCTAGATTGTTTCTATGTGATGCTTCTCTCATCTGGATCCCCACCTGCATATACAATACATCCAGATTTCACTTCAACTACAACATCTCATCTTGATGCTACTACTTCATGTCTGGACTTCCTCGGGATGCCTTCTGAAGTGTGGTCAATTACCCCTGGTACTGTCTGCATGTTGCACCTGGTATTGTCTAATCTTCCTAACTTCTTCCTGATATCCAATATACTATATTATGATTGCCCTGACACCCTCCAGATGGCTGACCTTCATAGAGTCTATAGTGAATATCACTCTGATTATTCCTTTGCACTACATCCTTAAGTTTCTATTGTAGTGTCATCATAGTTAGCTAAATTAAATTGATTACTCATAACCTGTATGTGTTCTTAATTCCCCTTAATCACCTTTAGTGATGGTCCGACCCTCCTACTTGTCATTGTCTGACTTATGATGACATCCCCACCATTGCTGCTTGCCCTTCCGGAGAATCCTCAAGACTCAACAAGACCCCATGAGATAGAGAAGCGATTGTTGCTCTGTCCACTGTCAGTCCAATAGTGGGATCATGTGAGTCATCTGGACTGAGAGGATCTAAATCTTGTAACTGAAGCTCCTGGGCTACCAATGTCTGGCTCAAGTCAAACCAGCTCTCAGTTTCTAGCAATGGATTCCATCATTCCTGATGTCCCACTAGGTCCAAGTTTCAGTGATTAGTGTATTGCAGTACTGGCTGCATAGAAGTGTCATTGGATATCCAACTCTCAATCTCAGCACTTACAGCTTCCCAATCATTGTCATATCCTTCATGGTAGTCCCACTACACCCAGTAAACTTGCCCAACCCTCTTATTGATTGTTTCTTGAATATTTTAGACAAACATGGTCTGGATCCTCCATAAGTACTTGCCCCAAGTTGCCTTTTGCCAGTCAAAAAGGTCTTATGTTTGGTAATTAGTTAGCTGCCTTGGTCGTGAATGAACAGTTGGATGATTCTGTGACTCACCCCTGGCTGCCTCAGGCTTGAAGTCCCTAGGCTCCTGATATATCCCTGTTTGCTATGCGTGCAGTATATGGCAGATTATGGTATATATCAAGCAGATCGTAGTGCTATTGATGTGTGCAAGAAATCTAGGATCAACAATACCTTGTATCTTCTTCCCTACAAAGTACTTATGGAAAATCACCTCAGGAATCTGGGATGTAAGGAATCATAATATCAAGCCCTAAGTTACATCCAATTATGGTCAGTAGTAGTCACTATATTGTAGGTGTCTGGTGGAGACAAATATTGTACCCTCTTGGGTCACACATAAACCTGTCCCATTCCCACAGATAATTGACTCTGTGCACTATAGTTGTTGGATCATCCAGCATAGTATATAACTCCACAATCTCTTTTTTCACCTCATGTACAAACTAGAATTGTACCCCAGAGTGTTTTTGGTGTATCTTTCTAGGTTAGTATTGCATTCTGCATTGTATCATATATGCCTGAGTCTACTTACCAAACTTATGTACAGCTTTAAGGGTTTGATGTTTTTGGTATCCATAATATTAGCAAGTGCAGCATCCCAAACTTTGTGCACCTGGGTGGTCACAGCAACAACATTTGGGAGTGGCTGCTCACACAGGTTGTACCATAGAATTAGAGTCTTCACATTATCTAACATAGCCCTTGACGCACCTGTCACTATATTTCACCAAGAGTGAGGAACTAGACTAGAGATCAGGGTAGCAGATGCAGGACCATGCAGACTACCCAGTTTTGATGATAACTGTACATCACTAAATGATGGGAACATTAGAGGACTGTAGTTTCCCTACTGAATTATGTGTCCCAGATCTGTGGTCGTATGCTGAGTAGGACCTATCTCCTGAGACTCTGATGTGGTTGAAATGTGTATAGTTCTTGCCCAATTGTCTCTCTCTCTGGTAGCTACTTGTGAGCCATGATCATGTCTTGATCTAGGACCTTCTGCAATATTGATATAATGGGTGTGCCCTAAGGAAAGATGGATCCCAAGTTCGCAACCACACTGAAGTGACTCAAAGATCAAAAGCGATAATCAACAGTAGAGTAAAGAAGAATCAAAACAGTAAAACTTAATATCGTTAAGCCACAGCTTCACTCAGTAAGTTTTTCGAGAGGTAGTTGATTGCTGGAGGAGAGTGGGACTCGCATATAGTTTAAATAGCATATTATATACTGCCAGTTCCTACCCATTACTACTCTAACTTACTCATGAGCACACCCGTCTCCTCCAGGCTGGCCAACATACACACCACCCAGGACATTATTCCTTTGTGGATGTTGGTCTGCTCTGGCTAAATCTCCTTCCGACATCAAGTGTTTCAGCGCTGCATGTCTAATGTGACTGCAGGTGAAAAACTCTTCATATCATTGACATGCTAGTAGCGAACTATCATGCAACTGAGGAGATATACCATTTACCAACTGTCATACCCTTATGCATTTCATCTATGCAAGCCTTTAGTAGATATAGCTCTCACGATCGAGCTGAACCTTCTACTTCATTCTAGTCAAGTCTTTGCTTGATAGGAAAGTCCACTCGGCTCCCCTGGTGGGGAACCTTGGTGATTGGCCTGGTGGGTACTACCCACAGTCAACTCCCCGAAAGTACCCCTACCATGATAAGAATCATGCATTTAGAGTTCTCAAGCAACCCCAATAGTCTTACAGTGATTGGGCACGAGTTGAACCTATGTGCAATTCACCTGTCTGGAGATGCTTCAACATCTTCCACACCACCCCAGGACTACCCAGGAGGCTCTGGACTAACTTCCTCTGTTACCTGAGTAACTCCTTCAGTTCTTGTCCATTTTACACATATTTGGTACCAAAGGATAGCCCTTCTTCTGGAGCATACTCTATACCCTCTCATATATCCTACGGACAGCTTCCAGTTCCACGGATGGTGACAACCTATATGGTGTTACAAGAGTGCCTCTACTCAATCCCTTTAGTAAGGAAGGGAGCAACTCAACAACTGTAAGCCCATGACATCCAGTCCTTACAGTGAAGCCGCAGGGGGGTGTTTGGAATACCTCTGTAAGATCCTGAAGGATTCAGAACTGTGTAGCTCCTCCTGCAGCCCCCCAAAGGCAACCTGGTTTGTTGCCTTTAGATTTTACCAGAGTACCCAATCCTTATAGGATTGCCCCCTGCCCCAAGTAAGTACCTCCGTATGCTAGGTAGGGTAACTTGAGTGCCATGTCAGGGTAACTCAGGCCTCATTACATGAATATTTCCTGAGACAGCCTTTTATACTACTATCATATAGAGTACATAGTTGCCCACTATAATGAACCAAACTACCCTTACCTGATGACCTGAAGGTCTCTGGTATGTGTGTAAGTGTAGTTTACTGTAAGACACTCTCTGGTGGGTTGTTACATGACTCCCATCTTCTCTAAGGTCCATCATGGACCGTTAGCAATGTCTTTTATTTCCTAGTTTTGGTACATCTACTATGCAGTGATCCCATGGCTTAGATAGATACCTTTAATAGAAATCATTCAGGCCCTCTGTGGCCATTCCTTCTAGCATCTCAACAGGTTCCCATGAATTTTCCTCTGGTCTGTAACCTTCCCACACTACTAAGTATTGAACGAAATGGTGGCAGGAACTCATCTTTATCCCGCCATACCAACAACTATCTAGGATAGCTTCTACAATATAACTTTACTCATTGTCTACTATCACTGGTAGCGGAACTTCCTTCTGGGGTCTACCTACTGGGTCATCTCAGTATGGTTCCAATAAACTGGCATTGAATACGGGATGAATTGAACAACAAGCTGGGAGATCGAGCTCATATGCTCGGGACCCTACCTTTCGTTCAACCACAAAAGGGCCAAATGTTCAGTGGTCTAACTTCTCCATCCGCCTCTTTGTCCAGATGTTCTTTCAGTTTAATATTACCTGGTCAGCCTTTCTTGCAACTCCATTAGTCACATCTTCCACTGTCATGTATTCTGGAGATGGTAGCCTCTTTTGGTTATGCCACTTCCTTTGCCTTTCTTGAGCCCCTTGTAACATTTCTCTGACCTCTTGCCATGAACCTTCCCAGTTCCGTACTAAGAGCTCGCTGCTTGGATGAATCCCTTGGCTATCTGGAACTATACCTGACCAGTTGGTACAAGGGTTGAATCCATAGTGATTCTCAAAAGGAGAAGCCCTATTGGATTCCGAGGTAGAAGTATTATACACATACTCTGCCACTGGTAACATAAACACCCAATTGTCTTGCTGATATGAGCAATAGCTCCGAAGATATTGTTCCAAAGTCTGGTTCACACATTCAGTCTGCCCATTAGTTTCTGGATGGAAAGCTGTTGATATATTAAGCTTGATCTGCAGTAACCTCGTCAAGCTTGCCCAAAACTTAGAGGTGAATTGTCTATCTCGGTCTGAGATTATCGATTCTAGGAGCCCATGAAGGTGCCATATCTCTTTCAAGAATATTAATGCCAACTCTTCTATAGACACTTCCATTGTCAATGGTATAAAGTGAGCCATTTTCGAGAATTGATCAACAATGACTCAAATCTTTGTATATCCCTCTGTCTCTGGTAATGCTACAATGAAGTCCATAGAGATATTATTCCATGGTCTGATTGGCACCTTAATTGGTTCAAGCAACCCAAATTTCTTATGCCAGACTTTCTTGCTCCTTTGACATGTATCGCAAGTATGGACATACTCCATGATGTGGTCATCCATTTTTGGCCAATAGAAGTTTGCCTTGATTTGTCCAACTGTCTTGTATGTCCCAAAGTGTCCTGCAATCCAGGAATCATGTTCTGCCTCCATGATTGCTTGCTTCAACCCTTTGGCCTTGGGTATATACCACCTATTCTTATAGAGTAGTAAGTCCTTCTCTACCAAAAAACTAAGGTCAACACCTTTCTGCCCACTGATGACTGACTTGAATATGCTCATGTACATGTCATCTGTGCTGGTTGCATTCTTAAGTGCTTTAAAAAGGAAGATTGCAACTAATAGCCTTGGCAAGATTGCAATACCTGTGGTCACAAGATGTCCTGCTCCTCATTTACAACCCATTGACCAAGTCAGAAAAAGGTTGTTTTGTGGTTGAGTTGAGAATTACCCCCCCCTTAAAGGCGGTAGTCCCTACACCTCGACAATACATCTGCCTTTTCGTTCAACCTACCTTCTCAGTAGATAACCTTAAAATTGAATGGTTGCAAGAACTCCACCCAGTGGTGTTGTCATCTATTCAGTATCTTGGTACTATTAAAGTATCCATGATTCTTAAGATCAGTATCTATAATAATCTGATCAGTGACAGACCTTAGTAAATGATCCCATTCTTTGAATGCCGCCACAATTGCGGTCATTTCCTTATCATGGACATCATAGTTCATCTCTGCTGGTACGAGCTTCCTACTATGATAGGCCACCGGATGCCATTTCTCATCCTCATAGAGCTGGGATAGAATGGCACCTAATGGAAAGTCACTTATATTGGTTTCTAACTTTGTTAGCTGGTTAGGATCAAAGTGTGCTAGAATAGGGCTGGATGTAAACAACTCCTTCAATTGTTCGAAAGCTCCTGCACAGGCTGGTGTCCAGTCCCATTTAATGTTCTTCTTCGTCAGGTCTGTCATTGGCCTTGCTATCTTGCTAAACCCTTTGATCAACCTTCAGTAGAAGTTGGTAAAGCCCATGAAGCTTTGTACTTCGACGACACTCTTTGGACTGGACCAGTTCTTGATTGATTCCACTATTTCCATTGTCATTGATATCTCATGATCAGATATCTTAGACCCTAGGAATTCAACATCTCTCTGGTGGAAGGTTGACTTCTTGATGGTAACGCATAAGCCTACTTCTCACAGCTTTTCCATTACTCTCCTAACTAGAGCAACATGCTCCTCTATAGTCTCTGAGTAGATCAGGATATTGTCCATATAAGCGATGACTCCTTCATCCAGTAGACCTCTAAATATGGCATTTATCATACTCTGGAAAGTAGATGGTGTGTTACATAACTCAAAAGGTATGATGGTATACTCATACAAGCCATACCGACAATGAAAAGCAGTCTTCCACTCTTCACCCGTTGCCATTCGCAAAAGGTAATAACCATTCTTCAGATCTCACTTGGAAAACATCGTCGCTTTCCCAAGTCTATCCATCAGCTCATTCATTAGCGGGAGGTGATAACAGCTCTTCATGGTTATCTTGTTCAGTCCTCTATAGTTAATACATAACTGTAGTGTACCATCTGGTTTTGGTACAAATAATATAGGAGCTGTGGCAGGTGAGCTAGATCTCCAGATCTTTCTGGTCACTAGCATCTCATCAAGGTACTCACAGAGTGCCTTTAGTTCCTTCTCTGAGAGGGGATAGATCGGACTGAAAGGAGGAGTCATTCCCACCTGTAGTTCAATCTTATGATCGTACTTAGAGTGCTGTGGTAAGGACTCTATCCTTTCTTGACTAAAGATATCACTAAAGTCCTTATATTCTGGGAGGAGCTTTATTGTAATATCATTCCCATCTTTATTTGAGGACTTAGCCATCCCAAGGAGATGGACAGATCCATGATCTTCAGCCATCATTTCTTCCTCAGTGATGAATTCTAATCACCAGTAACCACATCCAGCTAGGCAGTTTACCTTAAAGTATGCTGACCGCCATGCCAGTATACCATTTTCCCAATCAATGTCTGGGTTATGCACAGAGAGCCAGGACATTAGAAGATACCAATCAATTTTGCCCTCTGGCATTTCCGCAATCTCAAAGGTCATCTTATTTGAGTGGTCTCCTATCTTCATTTTTACTGCCTTGGTATAATGGAGACCTGATCCTGGGATATTATTCCCACTTGCATCTAGTATGGGGGAAGTGGTCTTCCTTCAGACACAGGGCATTTGAGTGTTCTTTACCCATCTGCTACTGAGCAATACTCCTGTAGCACTACTATCTAGGAGTGGTACAGCTTCCGCACTACTCCTTTTTGCATTCAGTTGCCACTCAAGTCTAACCTTGACTTGGATAGACTTTGTATGTCACAGTGGACCTCAGAGTCTCTGCCGCTTTTTGGTTTTTCCTTTGCTAGACATTTCTAAAATGCAATAAAGTGAGTAGGTAAGTAAGAGTATGGAGTCTCTCATCTTTCAATACAAGAGTGGTCAAAATAGTTCAATAGCAGATAAGTTCAAAGTGTTTGCAAACAGTTAAGTTATAAGCATTATAAAATCATGGGTCAAAGTAGGTAGTGCTGTTTACTATCATGCCAGCATGATTTCGGGTACTAAACCTTGCTCAGATAAACTTGGAAATAACTTTCAATTGTATATAATCAAGTCCTGCCTGATGTAAATATGACCAAACCAGATCCAAACAAACCAAGAAAAACAAAACAGAATATAATAAGAAAAACCCAATAGACGAATAACAGGGAGAACCCCCAAAACCGAAAACCTATAAGAAAACCTTTTCCATCCTTGACTACCTTACTCTACTGAGTCTAGTCAAATTTAGCTTTCTCTATATAGTCTTCAGAGGGTGGACTTACCTTATCCATCTCCAGTACATCAAGTTTATCACCCCAGCATGCCATTATTGACCTAGAGAATTGTTAGTTGTTAACTAATTTCTCTTCAGAGGATTACTTACCTAGTCCGAAGCATCCGTATCAACCTCCATTATCTGAGTAGTTGAATGGTGGACTTCAAGAATCTTGCTAGTAACAGGAGGAGGGGCCTCAATGTGCTTAACTTTGTTAGATTGTCCAGATGTGTCACTCGCATCTTCCGCAGATCGCTTGCATGCCTTGACTGGCTTGGAAGAGCTAACAACCAGAGTAACCAAGCTACACTTCTGCCAGCAGTGACCTGGTTGTGCACATTTTGTGCATTGGCCTAACTTTCAGCACTTGTCAAGGAGTGTACTTGGAATATTGTTGTGAGCAATTGAATACTTTGAATTTTACGGCTTTGACTGATGGCTGCCTCCAGAGTTAGCAGGTTTGAGATTCTGATTACCCAAACCCTTTCCCTTCTTCTGTTGCTTCTTTGAGGAAGACTTGTCCTCACTCTTATCATGACTGGATCCTTTATCCTTAACCACTGTCCGGCTAAAGCATGTATTATCCTCCAAGTCATGGCCAGTTTTCCTTAGGAGATCGAGGTACTCATTCACATCCTCAGGATGGGAGTTCTACTAAGCCCAGGCTGTCCGCAGTTTGGATGTAATGCCGATATGCGCCTTGTCCTTCACTGCCCATCCATCCGTATATCCTAGTTTGGTCATTAGATCAATGACCTTATCTAAGTACTTGTCTACTTGGCCAGGTTTCATTTCCAGAGAGGTCCACTCAGCTAAAGAGCAATCCCGATGAGTATGTCCCCTAAAGCTAGTTTCCAAATGATGACAGAATCTCTCTCAGGTATGCAGCTCATTGTCTGGGTTAAAGGGCATTCAACTTCATTGGGCGGCCTCCTCATTAATGTAATGGTGGAGTCCCATATACTAACCTTTGGTAGAACCTTCTAAGAGAAGGATAACCAAGCTAATCTTATCCATGTCTTCAGTGACAGACTCATGGAAATAATTAAACTTAATTTCCACATCGCTAAGGAACCTCAGTGTATCATTAACATCCACGGTAAATGCCTTGACATCACCCAATTTCTCGGTTTTCTTAGGCTTTACCTTGAAAGCTGTCTTGCTTTCTTTCTTACATGACTTTAAGAATTTGGCCAGCTTACAGGTTCTACAGTCATAGTGTCTCTTTTTTAAGTCATTCCAGTTTGACTTTTGTTGCCCAAGGAATTGCTTAAGATCAGGGATGTATTAGGCATCATCACCTGAGCTGCTGGATGAGTTGGAATCACCTGGATCCCTGCCAGCCCCAGCGTTTCTGCCTGTTAAGGGTCTAGTACCTCCACCTCCACCAGGAACATCATATCTATCAAAGGATTCCTCCAAACTACCCGGTCCACTAAATTGGGAACCACCCCTAGATGGTGGGACTTGGTGTCATGTTTGAGGGGGTAAGTGGGTACTATCGAATTCACTCAAAGTTCCCATTGCTTGCTCAGGCTTGAACTGGGACTGTTGGTATTCTAAACAAGTGTCCAGAGCGAGCGGGAGCCCTTGGTGGGCAAGTGAGCCACAGAAATCACATGGGGATTTTTCAACTTCAGGTTTCTTTTCTCTAGTTGACTGTTGTCCTGGTGAGTGCCTAACTACTTGTAAAGGTAGTTTAATGCACCTGTCAACATGGTGATAGCTTCTTTCTAAAATTGACCCTCCCTTTACCCAACAAGCAGGGGAACATTCACTTGCAAGCGACTGAGCCTACGGTCCTGGGACCACTACCCAAATGTTTAGGCCCTAGTACTGACGGAATGATTGTAGCAGTATTTTGCACTGGCGTCTGTGGGATATATCCTGTAGGGACTGGTATCGTACCACCAAATAGTCTTTCCCCTGTGGGTGGTTGGACTGCAACCGTTGCAGTGTTTCTGGCTCCTGAAAGAGTTGTTGATGTTTCTCCCACCGGTGGTGACCGCCTTGTCCTCCTCTCTACCCTTGGCATAGGTCTGGTCATAGGAGCCAGTGCCACAGAGGCACTATTGTCTCTACTCCTCTGTGCTCATCGAGGGGAGTTGGACAGAGCCTGTAAGGCTTCCCAAGAGAACTGCTCTTCCCAGTCGTTACTGATTTCTCATATCACTAAAGTGGTAAGAAACTGCCTTTCTTCTGCCTTCTGCAACATTTCATGAAGCTTCAGAGCAAAGTTAGGTGCATGTTTTTCAGTAAGCACTAATGGAAGGGGAGGGGCATCCCTCATAATTGTGTCATTATCAGAGTCTATAGCATATCCACCTTGGATTGCCTTCTCTAGAGCTCTGATCCTGGTGTTTAGCCAGTTGGCATTTTAGACATGCTCATAAAATGCAGCCTGCTGGTCCAACATCCAACTCCATGCTATCTTCACCATATCCTGAAAAAATGCTGCTTGCCTTTACTCATTCCAGAAATGTAACTGTTCCTGAGCCACATGAAACTGGTGACTGATTTCCCGAAGGATATATGGTTTAACATACTTGTGTGTAAAGTCTGCAAAGCTGATACCCTGATTGTCAACACTCATCATCTCGGTAAACTCAGTATCATGGCAAAAGGATTGCATGAGTGCCCTCGGGTCCACAACAACCAATTCTTGACATGCCTGAGGAACTTCAGTGGGGGTAACCTCAAGCAATAGAGGCCCAGGTTCCCACTCCAAACCCCATAGATCTGCAATGATCTTGGCTCGTAGGGTTTGGACAGCATGTTCCTGTATCACAGGGTCAGTAAAACCAACTTCAGAAGACATAATTCTTTCCACCCAATGCTTATTATACTAAACAAGTGACTTGTACTTGAATTTGTCAATGTAGGAAGGTTTTGTGGCAATAAGTTCAAGAGAGTCAAGCGAGGAGATCGTTTAATGATATACTGCAATGGGGGCACCCTAAGGGAAGATGGATCCCAAGTTCATGACTACACTGAAGTGACTCAAAGATCAAAAGCGATAATCAACAGTAGAGTAAAGAAGAATCAAGACAGTAAAACTTAATATCATTAAGCCGCAGCTTCACTCAGTAAGTTTCTCAAGAGGTAGTTGATTGCCAGAGTAGTGTGGGACTCGCATATAGTGTAAGTAGAATATCATATGCTGTCAGTTCCCACCCATCACTACTGTAACATACTCATGAGCACACCCATCTCCTCTAGGCTGGCCAATACACACACCATCCAGGACATTATTCCTTTGTAGATCTTGGCCCACTTTGGCTAAATCTCCTTCTGACATCAAGTGTTTCAGCACTGCATGTCTAATGCAACCGCAGGAGAAAAACTCTTCATATACCTGACATGCTAGTAGTGAACTATCATGCAACTGAGGAGATATACCATTTACAAACTCTCATACCCATATGCATTTCATCTATGCAAGCCTTTAGTAGACATAGCTCTCACAATCGAGCTGAACCTTCTACTTTATTCTAGTCAAGTCTTTGCTTGATAGGAAAGTCCACTCGGCTCCCCCACTGTGGTACCTTGGTGATTGGCCTAGTGGGTGCTACCCACAGTCAACTCCCCGAAAGTACCCCTACCATGATAAGAATCATACTTTTAGAGTTCTCAAACAACCCCAATAGTCTTACAGTGATTGGGCATCAGTTGCGCCTATGTGTGATTCACCTGTCTGGAGATGCTTCAACATCTTCCAGACCACCCCTGGACTACCCAGGAGGCTCTGGACTATTCTTCCGGTATTACCTGAGTAACTCCTTCAGTTCTTGTCCATTTTACACATATTTGGTACCAGAAGATAGCCCTTCTGCTGGAGGATACCCTATCCCCTCTCATATATCCTACGGACAGCATCCAGATTGACAGACGATGACAACTTATACAGTGTTACAAGAGTGCCTCAACTCAATCCCTTTAGTAAGCAAGGGAGCAACTCAACAAGCGTAAGCCCATGATATGCGGTCCTTACACTGGGGCCGCAGGGGGGTGATTGGAATATCTCTTTAAAACCCTGGGGCATCCGGAGCCCTGTAGCTCCTCCTGTAGCCCCCCAAAGGCAACCAGGTTTGTTGCCTTTAGATTTTACCAGAGTACCCAATCCTGATAGGATTGCCCCCTGCCCCAAGTAAGTACCTCCATATTCTAGGTAGGGTAACTTGAGTGCCATGTCAGGGTAACTCAGACCTCATGGTAGGGTAACTCGGACCTCATGTCAGGGTAACCCAGGCCTCATGTCAGGGTAACTCGGGCCACATTACATAAACATTACCCAAGCCCGCCTTTTATACTACTATTATATAGCGTACATAGTTGCCCACTACAATGAACTAAACTACCCTTACCTGTTGACCTCAAGGTCTCTGGTATGGGTGTAAGTGTAGTTTACTGTAAGACAATCTCTGGTGGATCATTACAATTGATGCCTTCTCCATCAGGTTTTGTGTCTGATTCTGTTTCATCTGTTCAATGTGAGATTTAGTACTCATTACTACTACCATTAGATTGATGCAATATTTGGGTATTTGGTCGATAATTGGTTTCAGTTTCGGGTTTTACATAGGCCGTGGTCAGCATTGTACTCTTCTATGGGTGCTTCGGTACTCTTGTTAGTTGGCTTGCAATCAAGGGTAGAGAAGAATCCTGAGTTGAGGACACATTTTAAGATTCATTTTGACATGTTCTCAATCTCTCTTTTCTCAATCCTGTGATACTGGGTTGCACATCATGTCTGCCTCTGTATAGATTGCTGACTCAGGGCACTAGCTCACTGTGTATATTAGCCTGTTGCTTATTCTTGGTGTAATAGGTTAGCGAATATCAGGTGTTAGGATTCAGGACATAGGAAAATTGTAGGTATCTCAAGCACAGTTTGGTGAAGATCAGAAGTTTGTATATTTTTCTTGTGTTCTCTACAACATGTTAGCTCTTATATAATAGGAGTACCTGTGGGCGGGGTGCAGGATCACTGACTATGACTCATTATTAAAGCAAAATATTTGGCTGCAAAAAGGTATTTTGAGAGTATTCATCATTATGTTCATAATGATCTAAGCATTCTCAACTATGATTGGACTCAAGACTCTAGACTCTGGCATGAAAAAATTAGACAAAATGAAGTGGTTGCTAATGGAGAAGTTGTAATCAATTCTAGCCAAAAAAGTTACCATTAAGTGACACCAACTCCTTGCAAAGTTCTCGCCTTTACTAACTGGCACTAGTGATATCTAAAATGTTCTACTGGCATTGAGTCAACACTGCTGAACACCTGGGAGTCTGAATACAAGCAACCCGACCTACCTGGACATAAACATTAGTAATGAGATAGACAGGGGTTGTAGTCTGGTCATTCCATACTCACTTCAAACACTGGTCTATCTCATCACTAATGTCCATACTCTAGTAAACATTCTGCTCAGATGATCAGTGAAGGCTTGGCCTGTTAATGACAGATAATGCAAGATATGCTGAATCAAGAAAACTACAAGCACCAAAGTAAGAGGGCTTGGTGCTATCATTATTATCACATACCAGGCACTCAAGATTGGAAGAGCTAGCAAGGAGACACCCAAGCAAGGGTGTCTAATGGTTTTTTATTACTAGCTAACAACTACTAGCTAAGAAAGACTAACTAACAATGCCAAACTAATATATAGTAAAAAGAAAAGAAAAAAAAGCGGAAAAGCTACAAAAGAGAAATGGGAAAAGCTATGAAAGAAATTGAATAATCATTTTCACACCTTCCAGTTTCTGGTTCCATGTTGGGGTACATGGGGGGACATGGGAGCTGGATGAACAGTCGCAGGACTTGGGGGGCTTGAGGCAGCTATAATAGTAGCCAGGGACATAGAAGGGGTCACCAGAGCTAAAAGGACTAGGGTGGGAGAGCTATCCATAGCCTTATCTTGGTCACCAAAGTGGGTTGCCCAGCCAGGAGTCATGATAAACTCTGCCATTGAGGGCTGGTCCTGGAGAGGTTCCAGCATGGCTCAAAGCTTGCCTTCCTTAGACAGCCCAGTGGAAGGCTCGGGGTCACTAGAGGAAGTGGCATCTTAGCACCTGGAGGGGGATGTCTTGATGGGCCCAGTTCCCTATCCGGTTCCTCATCTGATTTCTCATCCTATGTTCTTGATTAGCTGAGTATGTATCCTGATGTTAGCTGAAATGTGTTTAGGGTTAGAAACTTATGTCCTCAATTATGATGACTCCATTGCCAGAATCCTCATCCTCCTCATCCTGCTCCTCCTCATCCTGATCCTTCTCATCCTTCTCGTCCTCCTCATCCTCATCCTCCTCACCCTCAGCCTCCTCCTCCTCCTCCTCGTCATCCTCCTCCTCATCTCCCACCTGAAACTGATCCTCCTCCTCCTCTTCCCCACAATCCACCTCCTCCTCATCTTCCTCTTGCATGGCCCCCCTGATATCTCCAGCCTGCCCACAGCTATCTCAGACATTGAAGTCGAAGAAGGGATATCTGCTATTGGCAGGCTTGGGGGTCTGGTCATTATCCTCTCCCTTATCCAGGCACAGCTCCAGGACTGTGAGGTCCGGTGAATGGTTGCCATCATTGGCAAGGAGCTATGCTCAGATGTCCTCATTTTCACACAGAAAGATGAGTTCCCGGAGCAGAAAAGGATCATAGAGCAGCTAATGAAGTAATGTGGTGCCCTCACCAGTCACCCCAATGAGATATTGGGGGCACCTGATGGGCCCCTCCACATGCTGGCCTTTGACCACACTAAGCAGATTGTTCATGCTTGGTGATGTCATGACCCCCCAAGCAATTCCCTGATTGGAGTCAGTGGCACACTAAGGGTGGCCAAGGAATGGATGCCCAACTTCAGAGGTACCTGTCCAGTGAATGATGTGGATCCTTATTGCCATTAGGCAATAAGGGGTCGCCCGATCTGATTGAGGTACTGATAAAATATGTTAGTATGAGGATAGTGCATCATGGATTGGGGAGAACACTTACTCTGAGGCCCCTCAACCTCACAAACCTTCCTCGCCTCTACCAGATGATGTCTATTTGACTACTGAAGATTCTTGGCTGTGGCCAAGACCAATTGCCTTAGATGATTGTCAACTTCCTCAAGGTTATTGGCTCAGTGTTACAATCTGTTATAGATCTCTCCTAGCTTATATCTTGCAACAGGCAACGACTTTTATTTCTTTTCCATTAGTTGGGGAAATACTTACCTTGACTTCTTCCTTGATAGTTCTAATACTTAGTTGTCTTACACTATATCTTAGATATTTATCCTTCGTCAATACTAAGTCCTTATAGTGCCAACTAGTATTAGTCTTGTTCCTTCTCCATGGTAGTTAGTCTTTTGCAAATAAAGAGCATAAAGGTATTTTATTGATAACTTATAAGATAGGAAATAACTTAGGTGGTTGCATGAAGAACTAACTATCAGGTCCCATTGACCTCCTTATATAGTTCTTCCAGCAACTGCTTAAAAATTAAATGAGTCACAACTGTGACTCATATACTCACATAACATATAACCTCATGACCATACTTGGTCATGCGTAAAAGTCCCATCATCCTAAATGGGTCATGTGTGAAACCTTATGACTTGTATAACTGAAGTCATGCCTCTCAATCCTTATGACTCAGATGCGCACATATGAGTCAATGCTCAACATACCAATCAAATTCAAACATAAATAATTATGACTCACAACTGTGAGTCATGTGAGACCCTATGACTCATACATGAGTCATAGTGCAAAAACATAATGTCATATGACTCAACTGAGTCATGTGTAAAAACCTTTAACAAATAAAATATTATGACATATAATCATATGTCATGTAAAACCATTACAAATCATGCCAGGTTTGTAATACATAGTGCTTGTCTCTAATAGGCTCAACCCAGGCTGTGACTAGGGGAATGGTGCAAGCAAAAATTACTGCCGACCCCAATTAGGAGTCAGTTATCTGGCAGTTGTCCAAGGAGTATGCCTTGAGGTAGGCCCAGACTTCCTCACACCATGATGCATATGCCGTCGGACTAGTGTGGGGGTTCAAGAACTCGTGCCAGCTTTTAGTGTATGCTATATCACCATAGCCACCACTATTAGTATTGCTTTAAAAGATTCTGATATAAGTGTATAGGTTAGCTTTCACTGACAAAGAATCCTTGATGGCCAGCTTGAACGGTTGCTTCCTCATTCACATTCTGCAACATATGGCTGCTAAAAGAAAAGGCTAATCATTAGCTTGATCTCAGGGGACATACAATGATGATCAGTAAGGGAATATTTTCTTACACTTTCTCTGCTGCCCCTCTACTTATAACTACATACTGCACGACTCTCTGTTTCCTACTCCACTGTTGAACATAGAGAGCCTCAACAGTGGGGTACCTAAGAATAAAAGAAAGGTTAATAATTATCACTAGAGAATACTTCGATGGAGAGCAATTACTTCCCTAACCTAACAGCGCTGAGCAGGGGAGCAGTAAGTATGCTAGGGCATGAGGCAGCAGGATGAGCAGAGACAGTGGGACATCTAAGTAAAAAAGAGAAAGGTTAGTATTGCTTACTATAGACAGTCAATGATCAGATGGAGTGTACTTACTTCTCCAACCTAAAAGCACTAACTTGGGGGCGGGGGTAGGGGTGCCAATGTCTGAGGTAGCAGGATGAGAAGAGATAGCTGAATGTCTAAGTAAAAATGAAAGGTTAGTATTGCTCACTATAGGCAGTCAATAGGCAGATGGAGTGTGCTTATTTGCCCATCCTCACTTGGCTGGCCTGGGGTGGAGCCGCTGGAGGGGCAGAAGTGGTGACAAGGACAGAGAGGTTAGGACATCTAACAGAAAAACAAAGGTTAATATTGCTCACTATAGACTGTCAATGATCAGGTGGAGTGTACATACTTTGTCTTTCTTATCAGGTATCTTTGTGAGCTGGGAACTACCATTCCACATTAGATATGTTTTGGAAAAAAAAAAAAAGGTGAAAAAAAAAAAGAAGAAAAAAGGATTTATAGGCTGGGGGGACAGAGACTCTGGTTATGAGATAGAGAGATGCAGGAACAGAAGGAAGTAGGGAAGGAGGGAAAGAGGGAAGGAGGGAAGGAGGGAAGGAGAGAGGGAGGGGTCTTCTTATATAGGAAGACCCCTGGGCTCTGTAAGAAATGCTATGTGTATTTCCAAGTTTATTTGTACACCTCATGGTACACATAAACCATGCTAAGACATTGTCACCTGTAAACCTAGTGTGGTTTACATGTACAATGAGGTGTACAAACAAACTTGGTGAGTGATCTTGATAATTGCAGTTGGTGAAGATCCTGAGAGTAGCTCAAGATGGTTTATATACAGCTACTAGTTAGAAGTGTTTGTAAAATATGTTTTTTGGCTTACTAAGCTACCTCACCAAAAATGCAAGATAGTGACCATGAATATGAATGGTATCACTGTTATCATCATAACATACCCAAATAATTTATACTCTGGCTGTGACTACCTACCCCTTCATCTTTTAGTTATAGTTTACCAATCTGAATATACAAAGCACACAGTACCAAACAAAAAAAAGAACTCCTAAAACCTCATGAAGAGAGATGTCGAATGTTGAAAAGGGCATGATTATTGCCTTTTTCTACTCCCTTCAGAATATTGCCCTTGTTGCTCAACTCATTGGCCATCCTTGGACAACAGTTAAAAGTTTCATTGTCTGGGCATGTGAGCAGCAGTCAGTGGAAAACATTCCTCACCCCAGTGGCACCCCTGTTCTTAGCCATTAGCAATGTCACACAATCATCTGAGCGGCCAAATCTAACCAGAAAATGGCCAGATCTGATTTCAGAGATAGATATGGACCTGGTGTATCATAAGGATTGGACAGTAGAGGATTTTGAAGGAGTTATTTGGAGTGATGAGTGCAGTGTGGAGATATCCAAAGATCCAAGGCAGCAATGGGTTTTTAGAGAACCTGGAGAGAAGTGGCTAGCTGATTGTATCCATCTAAAGGAGGAGGATACGGGAATTTCTCTCATAGTTTGGGACTGCTTTTAGGGTAAGAGAAAAGGCACTTTGGTCCCTATTAACCCAAATGTCAATAAGACCAGGTATGTTAGGCTCTTAAGAAGTCATCTTTTTCCTATTATTCATCAAATGATCTCCTTTGGTATGTATGATATCCTCTTTTAGCAGGATAATTCTCCTGTTTACAAAGCTTAAAGTGTTATAGATTCAAGTTGGTTGGAGAGAAACTGTATTGAAGTGGAGTGTTACAATCCTCTCTCGATCAGGATATACTTGCACTAGGCAATGTTCCTATTTCCCTCTCTTCCTCTTATTGGTATTCTCAAACCTTTGTCTTGATCGTTCTCATAGTCAAATCAGGGATTCCTACGTAGTTGACCTTGATGACTTCAGAGGTTTGAACAACTAACTGTAGATAGAAGTTTTTGTATTGAAAAGTATTTAGATGGTTGCATGAGGAACTAACTACTCTCACCGATGAGCCTCCTTATATAGTCATTCCTCTCGCAACCCTAACCCTTGATGACTCATCCCCATGAGTCATCTATACGTGTGACTCAAATGAGTCATCATGTCAAATCTATCAGCTGACTCCTATGAGTCTTCCTCACTAACTATCAAAACCAATCAAAACTTATAAAACTAAACATGTGCGTAAATCGTGTCACATGTGTGAAACCCAGTGACTCATAATCTGAGTCATGTGTGAAAACATAACATCATATGACCATCATTGCGAGTCATAGAAAATCAAACAACCAATAACAACCTACTAATGACTCGCTAGTATGAGTCATGTGAAATATTCATTCCTTTCTGACTCATGATTATGAATCAGGTGAAATCTGCCTTATCCGTCTGCCTTGCTTGGTCACGATCCATGACATGGAGGAACATCCACTCTACTCCCCAGATTTAAATTCAATTGAGCATGTATGGGTTGAGATTGAAAAGCGATTGTATGAGCAGCATCCTAGGATTGCAGATACCCCAGGAGGAAAGGAAGCTGTAAAGAAGAGATTGGCCCAGGTCTTACCCTTAGTTTGGGAGACAATTCCTAAGAAGTTTTTTGAGAAGTTATGGAAATCAATGGCTAGTAGAGTGGCTGCAGTTTTGAAAGCAAGGGGAGGCTATATAAAGTATTAGATAGTATCAAGATTCTTTATTTCAAATTTCTATAATTAAATTTACAGTGGGTTGTTTGGTGGTTGGCTTGCCCATTCATTCTTTTGCTCATTCACTTGCATGTGTCCTTGTTGCCATTGACACCATAACCCCACTACGGCCACTACTGGCCCTACTATGGCACAATCGCAATTAAACACATGTCTCAGATCACAAACACTTCTGACTAGTGGCTGTATATAATATATATTTCTAAGTCTATTGTAATAAGTAGGGAGTCTAAAATAATATTGTAACTAAATTTGATAAAATAAGCCTTTAAGCCACACTAATGTTGTGATGCCAGGAGATGTCATGTGGTCCTGACAATGAGAGGCATCAGGAATATATATTTCTAGGTCACTGTAGACTTTGGTGAGTGAGAAATATATATTACAAGAGGTGTCAAGTACCATAAAAAGTCTCCTGGCATCACAATGCTTGTACAGCTTTCAGTCTTAATTTAATTGCATATATAGGATATATTTCTAAGCCTATCATTATCAGCATACAGCATAGAAATATATCTTATATACACAAATAAAATAACCTTTTAAGCTGCACTAGTATTGTGACACTAAGAGAAAATATGTGATCCTGACACCTTATAAAGTTGTGACACTAGTATGGCAAAAAGTTGAATTTATTACTATATTCAAAAGATATAGAAATAAAATTGGCTTTTTGCGGTTCGGTTGTTGTGATACCAAGAGGTGTCAATAACCTATATTTCTGTATTATTGACACCTCTTGGCAGCAGAGTTGCATGATGACATCCCTTGTATCCTGACAACAGTATAGTGAAAAGCTGATTTTATTTGTATATTCAAAAGATATTATTAGACCTATCATGGTATAGATATATCTTTTGGATATAGAAATAAAATTAGCTTTTCACAGTTCTGTTGTTTTGATACCAAGAGGTGTCGATAATATATATTTCTATATTATCGACACCTCTTAGGAGTAAAGTCACATGACGACATCCCGAGCATAGTGAAAACAGTACAGTGAAAAACCAATTTTATTTCTATATGCAAAACATATTTGTATACCATGATATGTATAGTAATATATTTTGAAGATACAAATAAAATTGGCTTTTTGCCATACTATTGTCATGATACCAAGAGTTGTTGATAACATATATTTCTGTATTATCGACACCTCTTAGCAGCAGAGTCGCATGATGAGGTCCCTAGTATCATGACAATAGTATGTTAAAAAACCAATTTTATTTCTATATGCAAAAGATATTTGTATACTATGATAGGTATAGTAATATCTTTTGAATATATAAATCAAATTGGTTTTTGGTTGTACTGTTGTCATAATACCAAGAGGTATTGATAATATATATTTCTGTGTGATCGACACATCTTGGCAGTATAGTCATATGATGCCCTCACTGTTGCGACAATAGTACAGCAAAAGGTTAAATTTATTTCTACATTCAAAAGAAATTTCTATACCTATCAGGATATAGAAATATCATTGGAACATATAAATCAAATTGGTTTTTGGCCATACCATTGTCGTGATGGCAAGAGGCATCGATAACATATGTTTCAGTATTATCGACACCTCTTGGCACTACTGCCATATGATGCCCTCACCATCATGACCATAGTCTAGTGAAAAACAAATTTTAGTTGCATATTCCAAAGATATTTGTATACTATGATCAGTATACAAATATCTTTTGAACATAAAAAAAGAAATTGGCTTTTCACCATATGGTTGTTGTAATACCAAGAGATGTCAATAACATACATTTCTGTGTTATCGACACCTCTTGGCAGTACAGCTATACCATGCCCTCACTATCACGACAACAGTACAGTGAAAAGTTGAATTTATATCTATTTTCAAAAGATATTTCTATACCTATCATGGTATAGAAATATCTTTTGAATATACAAATCAAATTGGTTTTTGGCCATACCATTGTCATGATACCACGAGGCATCAATAACATATATTTCTGTATTATCAAAATCTCTTGGCAGTACAGCCATATGATGCCCTCACTATTGTGATAATGGTATCCCAAAAACAAATTCTATTTGTATATTCAAAAGATATTACTATACCTATTGTGGTATACAAATATCTTTTGCATATAGAACAAAAAAGTGGCTTTTTGCTGTACTGTTGTTGTGATACCAAGAGGCAGTGATAACATATATTTCTGTATTATCAACACCTCTTGGTAGCACAGTTGTACAAAGATGTCCCTAGCGTTGTGACAACAGTATGGTGAAGAACCAATTTTATTTCTATATGCAAAAGATATTTCTATACCTATCATGGTATAGAAATATCTTTTGAATATACAAATCAAATTGGTTTTTGGCCATACTGGTATTATGATACCAAGAGGCGTTGATAACATATATTTTTGTATTATTGACACCTCTTGGCAGTACAGCCATATGATGCCCTTACTATCACGACAATGGTACTATGGTAATAAACAAATTTTAGTTGTATATTCAAAAGATATTTATATACCATGATAGGTATACAAATATCTTTTGAATATAGAAAAAAAAAGTTGGCTTTTCACTATACTGTTGTTGTGATACAAAGAGGCATCGATAACATATATTTCAATGTTGTTGACAACTCTTGGTAGTACAGCCATACAATGCCCTCACCATTAAAAAATGGTACAGTGAAAAATCAATTTTATTTCTATATGCAAACGATATTTATATACTATCATAGGTATAGTAATATCTTTTGAATATACAAATCAAATTGGATTTTGGCCATTCTATTATTGTGATACTGAGAGGCATCAATAACATATATTTCTCTGTTATCGATACCTCTTGGTAGTACAGCTAGATGATGCCCTCACTATTATGATAATGGTACAGTAAAAAACAAATTTTATTTTTACATGTAAATGATATTTGTATACTATGATAGGTATAGTAATATCTTTTGAATATACAAATCAAATTGGTTTTTGGCTGTACCATTGTCATGATACCAAGAGGTGTCAGTCAATAATATCTATTTTTGTGTTATCAACACCTCTTGGCAGTACAGCCATACGATGCCCTCCATACCACCACAACAGAACAGTGAAAAAGAAATTTTTTTCCACATGCAAAAGATATTTGTATACTATCATAGGTATAGTCATATCTTTTGAATATACAAATGAAATTGGTTTTTGGCCATACCATTGTCATGATATCAAGATGCATCGATAACATATATTTCTGTGTTATTGACACCTCTTAGCAGTACAGCCCTATGATGCCCTTACCATCGTGATAATGGTATGGTAAAAAGTTGAATTTATTTCTAGATTCAAAAGATATTTCTATACCTATCATGGTATCAAAATTTCCTTTGCATATAGAACCAAAATTGGCTTTTGGCAGTACTGTTATCATGATACAAAGAGCAGTCGATAACATATCTCTATATTACTGACAGCTCTTGGCAGCGGAGTCACACAATATCGTGACACAAGTATTGTGAAAAGTTGAATTTATTTATATATTGCAAAGATATTTCTATCTATGGTTTAAAGTTCATAAGGAACAGCTAGGCTACTGCCCCTGTCCATCACATCACTAACATCTATACTTAAGTAGGTCCAACTGGTTGAATTTAGCCTTCTGGGTGTTCAGCTCTGTTGACTTGACGCCAGTAGACCATTTTAGATATTGCTAGTATTAGTTAGGCAAGGCAAGAACTTCATGAGGAGTTAGTGTTGGTAGACAGTACTGTTTATGACCAGATTTTATTAACCCACCTATGCTAGTGCCCCTATCATTTCATCTAACTCTTTTATTTGAGAGTCTTCAGTCCAATCATAGTTGAGAATATTTAGATTATTATGAACATAATGTTGAACACTCTCACAATGTCTTTTTGCAGCCAAATCTTTTGCTTTAATAACAAGTAATAGTCAGTGATCCAGTGCCCCCCCTGCCCTGAGACTCCTAGTCTATAAGATCCAATGCATCATAGAGAACACAAGAAAACTATATAAACTTCTCATCTTCACAGAATAGTTATCACCATGCCAAGAGGCATCGGTATCATGTTTCTACATTACCGATGCCTCTTGGCATCCCAACAGCGTGATATCCCATGGAGTCATGGTTGCTAAAGCATGATATCCCATGCTATCATGGTCGTGACACTGGTACTCCTATCCCAATCATCACACCTTCTCCAGTATACCTCTAAGGTTTCTACCATATATTCTCTTGCACAAGTCTCCACTCCAGCTACATCCTCCTACTGCCAAACCATTACATTAAGTTGTTGCAATTTCTATATGCACCAGCCTCTTGGGATAACCTCTGTGAAGCTTATTTCTGACTAACCACTCAGGGGTGGCAGAGGGAGAAAGTTACAAACCAGTGTACATATATCTATATAGGGCTTTATGGCTGGTATACCTTGGGACCTGTGTTGTGAGATTTCTGAGGTTGCGAGAATTGGCATTCTGATTGGTTTAGTTCTATTGGTTGAGCCTCTCCTCTATGCAGATAATTGTGATACTAGAACTGACCATATTCTTAACAGATTGCCTTGTGCTCCACGATTCTAAGCATCCCATACTATGCTACATTTTTCTCAACTCCTCCAGCATCCTACCAATAATTGCATACTGGGAAACCTTATGTGTTTCTTCTACCACCAAACACTGACTGGTATAAGGCAAAGGCCTGGGAGTAAGGAGCTGGTAATAATTGATACAACACTTTATCTCACAGTGAAGTCCCGTCTTGATGGGAGGTCTATCTCAATGAACCTCTCTCAGCCCAAGGGCAAGCAACCAAGGCTTAGGCTAAGGACCAATAGTGAAATGAAAGGCTTGTTTAATAAGGGAATATCCCTGACCTGGGAGGACCAGGCAGTCTGTGAGGAGACAAAGGAGAGTGGTGAGAAGGTGTTCTGCATTATTCAGCATGAGTAAGGTATGCAATAGTAGGCATGTAGTACATGTCGTGGAACATTCAAATAATACATCCTTTGTAAACAATATCGATGTCTTCCTCAGTATAGATATCAAGATGCACAATTCTTGTCCACACCTGGCCAGCCTGCAAGTACTATCTCTGGACCAATGCGATATGCTCAGCACCTCCTATCAGTAAGTGAACATTGGTGGGGATGAACTATATGTGGTCCTTGATTGTAACTATTGCTGCCTTCTTGTTGTATTTGCCAATCCAGCCTCTACCATCTGCAGTCAGCAGGTTGGGGCTAGGATCGTGACGCAGGCTACAGACAATATTACTAAGTGCCATGAGATTTAGCCTCTGAGGCTTCCATGCAGCATAAGGTACAATCATACTGAGGATTGGCTCCTGCAAAACCCACAACAGTATGACTATCCAAACTCACATAGTGGGGTGTTCCATTGGTGTATTTCAGCACAATGGGGACATGAGGGTGTCGGAACAGTTTTGACTAAGGATACAGACAACATCAGTACGAACACACATGGCGACCTACAAGCGGTGCTTGCCTCATTCCAGAATATCACAGCTTAAGCAGTCACTTCTCAGGGCTATTAATAACTCACAATGTGATACAATGTAGTTCGCTATTGAACTATTACCCCATCACTTCCAGAATGTCTGGACCACTTATGATAATGAGTGCTTTTCCCTACATTTATCCCTCATCAATAGTGTAATGGAGCCGTGCTTGGACCAATGTGACCTTGACTGGACGATGAGTATGCTATTGGGAGAGTTTCAAGGGGCTGGGTTTTGTGTATTCGATTTTTGATGGTGCTTTCACTTTCCTGCAGGTTCGATTGAAGGCATCTACAGTCACAAGCTAATCTGCTTTACAAAGTTCTGGACTGGTTCTTGACTCTGCTTGGTTTTGACTATACATGGGTCACAGCTGTGGCATGTTTTTGAGTGCTAGACTGAGGCAGGTACCTCTATGGAGTAGATGTGCAAGCAGAACTATGATTGCATGAATGGCACTGCTCTACCTGATCTCCTGAAGAGAGTTCCAATTCTGAATCCTTTCTGAGAACTTAACTTAGCTTATTTGTATGATAGAATATATCTGACCTCTGTTGTGTTGGATTACCTATAAGGGCATATAGCTATATAGATATCTGGATGTGGATTTGTGGCAGATCAGACCAAAAAAGATAATATGAGAACAATTGATAATGTAGCTAGCAACAGCATTCCTAAGCCTACTGTGACATGTAACTAATAGGCTTGAAATAAGCTGTTAATTTGCATAAGTGTCATGATACATAGTGATATTGAGTGATTGCCTAAGAAGGGGAAGTAGCTTGTATTACAACAGAGAGGATGAGATAATCTGATAAGATGGGGTAATACAAGGCATCAAGCTACAAGTGCTAAGTCTATTTGGGTACTAGCAACAGTTCATCATGTACAAATCTGTAATGACCCACCAGAGGGTGTCTTACAGTAAGCTATTCTTACACTCATACAGGGGACCTTGAGGTCAACGGATAAGGGTAGTTTAGTTCATTATGGTAAACAACTACGCATGCTATATGATAGTAGTGCAAAAAGCGGGCTTGGGAAACGTTCATGTAACAAGGCCCAAGTTACCCTGACATGAGGCCTGTGTTACCCTGACATGAGGTCCAAGTTACCCTGCCCTAAAGTCCAAGTTACCCTGACATGGCACCCAAGTTACCCTACCTAGCATGTAGAGGTACTTACTTGAGGCAGGGGTTGATCCTATAGGGATTGGGTACTCCAGTAAAAAATCTAAAGTCAACAAACCTGGTAGCCTTTAGGGGGCAACAGGAGGAGCTACAGGGCTCCGAATGCCCCAGGATTTTACAGAGGTATTTCTAACACCCCCCTGCAGCTCCAGTGTAAGGACCGCACGTCATGGGCTTACAGTTGTTGTGTTGCTCCCTTTCTTACAAAAGGAATTAAGTGGAGGCACTCTTGTAATACTATATAGGTTGTCACTGTCCATCTGACTGGATACTGTCCATAGGATATGTGAGGGGGGATAGAGTGTACTCCAGAAGAAGGGCTATCTTCTGGTACTAGATATGTATAAAATGGACAAGAACTGAAAGAGTTACTCAGGTAATACCAGAAGGGTAGTTCAGAGCCTGCTGGTTGTCCTGGGGTGGTCCAGAAGATGTTGAAACATCTCTGGGTAGGTGAATTGCACATAGGCGCAACTTGTGCCCAATCACTGTAAGACTATTGGGGTTGTTTGAGAACTCTAAGAACATGATTCTTATCATGGTAGGGGTACATTTGGGGAGTTGACTGTAGGTGGTACCTACCAGGACAATCACCAAGGTGCCCCACCGAGGGAGCCGAGTAGACTTTCCTATCAAGCAAATACTTGACTAGAATGAAGTAGAAGGTTCAGCTTGATCGTGAGAGCTATGTCCACTGAAGACTTGCATAGATGAAATGCATATGGGTATGGCAGTTTGTAAATGGTATATCTCCTTAGTTGCATGATAGTTCACCACTAGCATGTCGATGATATAAAGAGTTTTTCTCCTGTGGTCACATTTGAGATACAGCACTAAAACACTTGATGTTGGAAGGAGATTTAGCCAGAGTGGACCAACATCCACAATGGAATAATATCCTAGATGGTGTGTGTTGACCAGCCTGGAGGAGACAGGTGTCCGCATGAGTAAGTTAGAGTAGTGATAGGTGGGAACTGACAGTATATGATATTCTACTTAAACTATATGTGAGTCCCACTCTACTCTAGCAATCAACTACCTCTTGACAAACTTACTAAGTGAAGCTGCGGCTTAATGATATTAAGTTTTACTGTTTTGATTCTTCTTTACTCTATTGTTGATTATCACTTTTGATCTTTGAGTCACTTCAGTGTGGTCATGAACTTGGGATCCATCTTCCCTTAGGGTACCCCTGTTACAGTATATTGTTAAGCGATCTCCTCACTTAACTCTCTTGAACCTGTTGCTACAAAACCTTCCTACAAAGACATATTTAAGTACTAGTCTCTTGTCTGGTACAAGAAGCATCAGGTGGAAAGAATCATGTTTTCTGAAGTTAGTTTTACTGACCCTGCAGCACAAGAATATGCTGGCCGAACCGTACGACCCAACATCATTGCAGATCTATGGAGTCTGGAGTGGGAACCTGTACCTCTATTTCTTGAAGCTACCCTCATTGAAGTTCCTCAGGCATATCAAGAATTGGTTGTTGCAGACCCGAGGGCCCTCATGCAATCCTTTTCCCATGATGCTGAGTTTACCGAGATGATGAGTGTTGATAATCAGGGTATCAGCTTTGCAGACTTTACCTGCGAGTATGTTGAACCATATATCCTTCAGGAAATGGGTCGTTAGTTTCACGCAGCTCAGGAACAGTTACATTTCTGGAATTAGCAAAGGCAAGCTGCATTTCCTCAGGATATGGTGAAGATAGCATGGAGTTCGATGTTGGACCAGCCAGCCACATTTCGCAAGCATGTCCCTAATGCCAACTCACTAAACACCAGGATCGGAGCTCTAGAGAAGGCAATCCAAGGTAGATATGCTATAGACTATGAGAATGACGCAATTATGAGAAATCAGTAATGACGGGGAAGAACAGTTCTCTCAGGAAGCCTCACAGGCTCCATCCAACCCCCCTGGATGAGCACAGAGGAGTAGAGACAATAGTGCCTCCAGGGTACTGGCTTCAATGACTACGCCGATGCCAAGATTGGAGAGGAGGATAAGGTGGACACTACCAGTGGGAGAAATATCAATAACTCTTTGAGGAGTCAGAAATACACCAATGGTTGCAGTCTGACCACCCACAGGGGAAAGACCATTTAGTAGTGTGACACTAGTCCCTACAGGATATGTCCTACAGATACTACCATGAAATACTGCTACAATCATTCCGCCAGCACCAGGGCCTAAACCTTTGGGTAGTGGTCCTGGAAATATCAGGGTCCCAGGTCTGTGAGCACAGTCACTTGCCAGTAAATGTTCCCCTGCTTGTTGGGTCAAGGGAGTGTCAATTTTCAAAAGATGCTATTACCATGTCGATGGGTGCATTATACTACTTGCACAAGTAGTTAGGCACTCACTGGGACAACTGGTGACTAGAGAAAATAAACCTAAAGTGGGAAAAACCCCATCTGATTTCTGTGGCTCACTTTGCCACCAAGGGCTCCTGCTCACTCTGAACACTTATTTGGAATACCAACAGTCCTAGTTCAAATCTGGGCAAGCAATGGGAACTCTGAGTCAATCTGATAGTACCTACCTACACCCTCCAATAGCACACCCAGTCCCACCATCTAGGGGTGGTTCCCAATTTACTTGACCATGTAGTTCAGAGGAATCCTTTAATTAAGATGATGTTGCTGGTAGAGGCAGAGGTAATAGACCCCTGACAGGGAGAACACGGGGGCTGGAAGGGATCCGGGTGATTCCGACTCCTCTACCAGGTCAGATGATGATTCCAACTCCATCCCCAATCTTGAGTAATTCCTTGGGTGATGCAAGTCAAACTGGAATGACTCAAAAAAAAGACACTATTACCACAGAACCTGTAAGCTGGCCAAATTCTTACTGTCATGTAAGAAGGAAAGTAAGACAGCTTCTAAGGTGAAGCCTAAGAAACCCAAGAAATTGGGTGATGTCAAGGCTTTTAATGGAGACGTTAATGATACACTGAGCTTTGTTATCGATGTGGAAATTAAGTTTAATTATTTCCATGAGTCTGTTACTGAAGACATGGATAAGATTAGCTTAGTTATCCCTCTCTTAGAAGGTTCTACCAAAGGTTAGTATATGGGACTCCACCATGACATTAATGAGGAGGTTGCCCAATGAAGTGGAATGTCCTTTAACTCAGACAATGAGCTATGTACCTGGAAGTAATTCTGTCTTCATTTGGAAACTAGCTTTGGAGGACATGCTGATCGGGATCACTCTTTAGCTGAGTGGACCTCACTGGAGATGAAACCTGGCTAGGTAGACAAGTACTTGGATAAGGTCATTGATCTAATGACCAAACTAGAGTATATGGATGGATGAGCAGTGAAGGACAAGGTGTGTATTGGCATTATGTCAGAATTGCAGACAGCTTGATCTCAGAAGAACCCCCATCCTCAGGATATAAATGAGTACCTCAATCTCCTACGGAAAACTAGCCATGACTTGGAGGACAATACATGCTTTAGCCAGACAGTGGTTAAGGATAAAGGATCCAGTCATGATAAGAGTGAGGACAAGCATTCTTCGAAGAAGCAACAGAAGAAGGGAAAGGGTTCGGGTAAGCAGAATCCCAAACCTGTTAACTCTTCGGGCAGCCATCAGTCAAAGCCAGAAAATTCAGAGTATTCAATTGCTCACAAGAATATTCCCAGCACACTTCTTGACAAGCGCTGAAGGTTAGGCCAATGCACCAAATGTGGACAACCAGGTTACTTCTGGTGGAAGTGTACCTTTGTTACTCCAGTTGTTTGCTCTTCCAAGCCAGCCAAGGCATGCAAGCTATCTGTGGAAGAGGTGAGCCATACCTCTGGCCCCTCTAACAAAGTTAAGAATATTGAGGCCACCCCTCCTATTACTGGAAAGATTCTTGAACTCCGTGATTCAACTCCTGAGAAAATGGAGGTTGATATGGATGTTTCGGACTAGGTAAGTAACTCTCCAAAGTGAAATTAGTTAGCAACTAACAATTCCCTAGGCTAACGATGGCATGCTGGGGTGATAAATTTGATGGATCAGAGACAGACAAAGTAAGTCTACCCTCCGAAGACTATATAGAGAAAGCTAAAATTTGACTAGACTCAGCAGAGTAAGGTAGTCAAGGATGGAAAAGGTTTTCTTATAAGTTTTCAGTATTGGGGGTTCTCTCGGTTATGCGTCTATCGGGTTTTCTTATTATATTCTGTTTGGTTTTTCTTGGTTTGTTTGGATCTGGTTTGGTCATGTTTACATCAGGTGGGACTTGATTATATACAATTGAAAGTTATTTCCAAGTTTACCTGAGGAGTGTTTAGTACTGTGAAGAAGGAAAATGGTCTGCAAGGTTTCAGCCAGAAATTGTATTTTATTTTAATCAGATAGGCAAGTTGATATGAGGGTCAGGGTTTGGACATGTAGTGGAAGAGGGGAAATGTTTGTTTGCTAGTTACCTCAGTTGATGGCTTGGCAAGGGAATTGGTAATTAGGTGGGGCAAGTATTAGGAGAAGGAATGAAGAAAAAACAAGGATCACAAGGAGAGTGAAGAGCAGTGGACAACAGACAAACATCAGGACATCGGGATCAGGAACACGGGTTTATTTTCTCTTTTATGAATTTCTTTTTGTGTTTTTTTTTCTTCAGTAGCCATTCCAGTGATGGAATTATATTTTCACTTTGGACGAATAAATTTGACCTCTAGTTATGTGTACAGCGAATGTCCCTTCTAGTAGTGTTTGTTCTCCCTTACCTTTACAATTCTCCTTTTTTTGGCCAGTTTGTTGGAGAAGTGACCTTCTTCCCCTCTGCTTGATGACTCTGTGAGTATTTTTCCTTGGCTGTCCATTCCGATTCCTATATGTATCTTGAAGCCAATCGACCCTGGTTTTCATTTCTCAGTGGTGTCTTGAAAAGGATATCACCTTTTTTTGTTTCTCAGTACCCAAAGTCATGCTGGCATGATAGTAAACAGCACTACATACTTTGACCCATGATTTTATAATGCTTATAACTTAACTGTTTGCAAACACTTTAAACTTATCTGCTATTGAATTATTGTAATCCCTCTTGTATTGAAAGATGAGAGACCCCATACCCTTACTTACCTACTCACTTTATCCAATTTTAGAAATGTCTAGTGAAGGAAAAACCAAAAAGCAGCAGAGACTCTCAGGTCCAACATGATATACAAAGTCTATTCGAGTGCAGGTTAGACTTGAATGGCAACTGAATGCAAAAAGGAGTAGTGCAGAAGTAGTACTACTCCTAGATAGTGGTGCTACTGGAGCAGTGCTCAGTGGTAAAGAATACTCAAATGCCCTGTATCCAAGGGAAGGCTCCTTCCCCCATACTAGATGCAAGTGGGAACAATATCCCAGGATTAGGTCTCCATTATACCAAGGTGGTAAAAATGAAGATAGGAGACCACTCAAATAAGATGAGCTTTGAGATCGTGAAAATGCCAGAGGGCAAAATTGATGGGTACTTCCAATGTCCTCACTCCCTGAGCATAACCCGGACATTGATTGGGAAAAGGTTATAATGGCCTGGCGCTCAGCGTACTATAAGGCAAACTGCTAAGCTGGATGTGGTTACTGGCGATTAGAATTCATCACTGAGGAAGAAATGATGGCTGAAGATCAAGGATCTGTTCATCTCCTTGGGATGGCTAAGTTCTCAGAGGAAGACAGGAATGATATCGCAATAAAGCTCCTCCCAGAATATAAGGACTTTAGTGATATCTTTAGTCAAGAAAGAATAGAGTCCTTACCGCAGCAGTCCATGTATGATTATAAGATTGAACTACAGGTGGGAATGACTCCTCCTTTCGGTCTGATCTATCTCCTCTCTGAGAAGGAACTAAAGGCACTCCATGAGTACCTTGATGAGATACTATGCGACCGGAAAGATCAGGAGATCTAGCTTGCCAGCCGCAGCTCGTATATTATTTGTACCAAAACCAGATTGTATACTACGGTTACGTATTGACTATAGAGGACTGAACAAGATAACTGTGAAAAGCTGTTATCCCCACCTGCTAATGAATGAGCTGAGGGATAGACTTGGGAAAGTGATGGTATTTACCAAGTTAGATCTGAAAAATGGTTATTACCTTTTGCAAATGGCAATGGATGAAGAGTGGAAGACTGCTTTTTGTTGTCAGTATGGCTTGTATGAGTATACCATGATGCTTTTTGGGTTATGTAACATACCTTCTACTTTCCAGAGTATGATAAATGATATATTTCAAGGTCTACTAGATGAAGGAGTCATCACAAATATGGACGATATCCTGATCTACTCAGAGACTAGAGAGGAGCATGTTGCTCTAGTTAGGAGAGTAATGGAAAAGGTGTGAGAAGCAGGCTTATGTGTTAGCATCAAGAAGTCAACCTTCTACCAGAGAGAAGTTGAATTCTTAGGATATAAGATATCTGATTGTGGGATATCAATGACAAGGAAAAGGTACAATCGATCAAGAACTGGTCGAGTCCAAAGAGCATTGTTGAAGTACAAAGCTTCATGGGCTTTGCCAACTTCTACTGAAGGTTCATCAAAGGGTTTAGCAAGATAGTAAGGCCTTTGATAAACCTGACAAAGAAAGACATTAAATGGGACTGGACACAAGCCTGCATGGAGGCTTTTGAACAATTGAAGGAGTTGTTTACATCCAGCCTTATTCTAGCACACTTTGACCCTAACCGCCTAATAAAGTTAGAAACCAATGCAAGTGACTTTGCATTAGTTACCATTCGATCACAGCTCTGTGAGGATGAGAAATGGCATCTGGTGGCCTATCATAGAAGAAAGTTCATACCAGCAGAGGTGAACTATGATGTCCATGATAAGGAAATGACCACAATTGTAGTAGCATTCAAAGAATGGGATCATTTACTGAGGTCTGTCACTGATCAGATTGTTATATATGCTGATCATAAGAATCTTGAATACTTTAATAGTACCAAGATACTGAATAGATAACAACACCACTGGGCAGAGTTTTTGTAACCATTCAATTTTAAGGTTATCTACCGAGAAGGTAGGTGGAACAAGAAGGCAGATGCATTGTCGAGGCATAGGGACTACCGCCTTGAAGGGGGGGGTTTTTCTCAACTGAACCCTAAGACAACCTTTTTCCAACTTGGTCAATGGGTTGTAAATGAGGAGCGGAACATCTTGCGACCACAGGTGTTGCAATCTTGCCAAGACTATCAGTTGCAATCTTCCTTCTTGGAAGTGCTTAAGAAAGCAACCAGTACAGATGACAAGTACATGTATATATTCAAGTCAGTCATTAGTGGGCAAAAAGATGTTGACCCTAGCTTTTCGGTAGAGAAGGACTTACTACTCTATAAGAATAGGTGGTATATACCTGAGGCCAAAGGGTTGAAGCAAGCAATCATGGAGGCAGAACATGATTCCCGGATCGCGTAATACTTTGTGACATACAAGACAGTTGGATGAATCAAGGCAAACTTCTACTGGCCAAAGATGGATGAGCACATCATGGAGTATGTGCATACTTGTGATACATGTCAAATGAGCAAGACAGTTCAGCATACAAAATTTGGGTTGCTTGAACCAATTGAGGTGCCAATAAGACCATGGAATGATATCTCTATGGACTTCATTGTAGCATTACTAGAGTCAGAGGGATATACAAAGATTTGGGTCATTGCTGATCAATTCTCGAAAATGGCCCACTTTATACCATTGACAATGGAAGTGTCTATAGAAAAGTTGGCATTAATATTCCTGAAGGAGATATGGCACCTTCATGGGCTCCCAGAATTGATAATCTTAGACAGAGATAGTCAATTTACCTCTAAGTTTTGGGCAAGCTTGATGAAGTTACTACAAATCAAGCTTAATATATCAACAGCTTTCCACCCAGAAATTGATGGGCAGACTGAGTGGGTGAACCAGACTCTAGAACAGTATCTTCGGAGCTATTACTCATATCAGCAAGACGATTGGGTGTCTTTGTTACCATTGGCAGAGTATGCATATAATACTTCTACCTCAGAATCCACTAGGGATTGTCCTTTAGAGATTAAATATGGATTCAACCCTTGTACTAACTGGTCAGGCATAGTTCCAGATAGCCAATAGATTCATCCAAGCAGCGAGCTCTTAGTACCGAACTGGGAAGGTTCATGGCAAGAGGTCAGAGAAACCTTACAAGGGGTACAAGAAAGGCAACGGAAGTGGCATGACCAAAAGAGGCTACCATCTCCAGAATACGTGATAATAGAAGATGTCACTAAGGGAGTTACGAGAAAGGCTGACTAGGTAATGTTGAACTGAAAGAACATCCGGACAAAGAGGGCAATGCAGAAGGAGGACCACTGAATGTTCGGCCCTTTTGTAGTTAAATGAAAGGTAGGGTCCCAGGCATATGAGCACAAACTCCCAGCCTGTTGGTCAATCCATCCTGTATTCAATGTCAATTTACTGGAAACATACCAAGATGACCCAGTAGGTAGGTCCCAGAAGGAAGTTCCATTACCAGAGATAGTAGACAATGAGCCAAGCTATATTGTTGAAGCTATCCTGGATAGTCATTGGTATGGGGGGATATGGATAAGTTCCTGCCACTGTTTTGTTCAATACTTAATAGTGTGGGAAGGTTATAGATCAGAGGAAAATTCATGGGAACCTTTTGAGATGCTAGAAGGAATGGCTACAGAGGCCCTGAATGACTTCCACTGAAGGTATCCATCCAAGCTATGGGATCACCGCATAGAGGATGTACTGAAACTGGGAAATAAGAGACATCACTAACAGTCTGGGGCAGACCTCACAGAAGATGGGAGTCATGTAATGACCTACCAGAGGGTGTCTTACAGTAAACTATTCTTACACCCATACAGAAGACCTTGAGCTCAACATGTAAGTGTAGTTTAGTTCATTATAGTGAACAACTACACATGCTATATGATAGTAGTGAAAAAGGTGGGCTCAGGAAATGTTCATGTAATGAGGCCCAAGTTACCCTGACATGAGGTCCAAGTTACCCTGCCATAAAGTCCTAGTTACCCTGACATGGCAACCAAGTTACCCTACCTAGCATGTAGAGGTACTTCCTGGGGGCAGGGGGCAATCCTATAAGGATCAGGTACTGTGGTAAAATCTAAAGTCAACAAACCTGGTAGCCTTTGGGGGGCTACAGCAGGGGCTACAGGGCTCCGAATGCCCCAGGATTTTACAGAGGTATTCCTAACACCCCCCTGCGGCCACAATGTAAGGACTGCATGTCATAGGCCTACGGTTGCTGAGTTGCTCCCTTTCTTACAAAAGGAATTGAGTGGAGGCACTCTTGTAACACTGTATAGGTTGTCACTGTCCGTCCCACCGGATGCTGTCCGTAGGATATGTGAGAGGGCATAGGGTGTGCTCCAGAAGAAGGGCTATCTTCCGGTACCAAATATGTGTAAGACCGACAAGAACTGAAGGAGTTACTCAGGTAATACTAGAAGGGTAAACCAGAGCCTCCCAGGTAGTCCCTGGGTGGCCTGGAAGATATTGAAGCATCTCTGGGCAGGTGAATTGCACATAGATGCAACTCATGCCCAATTACTGTAAGACTATTGGGGTTGTTTGAGAACTCTAAGAGCATGATTCTTATCATGGTAGGGGTACTTTCAGGGAGTTGACTGTGGGTAGTGCCCAACAGGCCAATCACCAAGGTGGCCCAACGGGGGAGTCCAGTAAACCTTTCTATCAAGCAAAGACTTGACTAGAATGAAGTAGAAGGTTCAGCTCAATCGTGGGAGCTATGTCTTCAAACGGCTTGCATAGATGAAATGCATATGAGTATGGGAGTTCTCAAATGGTATATCTCCTCAGTTGCATGATAGTTCACCACTAGCATGTCAACGATATGCAGAGTTTTTCTCCTGCAGTCACATTCGAGATACAGCGCTAAAACACTTGATGTCAGAAGGAGATATAGCCAGAGTGGACCAACATCCACAAAGGAATAATGTCCTGGGTGGAGTGTCTTGGCCAGTCCAGAGGAGACGGGTGTGCTCATGAGTAAGTTAGAGTAGTGATGGGTGGGATCTGGCAGTATATGATATTCTACTTAAACTATATATGAGTCACACTCTACCCTGGCAATGAACTACCTCTCGAGAAACTTACTGAGTGAAGCTGCTGCTTAACAATATTACGTTTTACTGTTTTGATTCTTCTTTACTCTACTGTTGATTATCACTTTTGATCTTTGAGTCATTTCAGTACAGTCGTGAACTTGGGATCCATCTTCCCTTAGGGCGCACCTGTTACAAAATCCCTTGACTCAGTGTTCCACTGACATGCAACAAGATCAACACTATACAGTACAACTGTATCTCATAATATATAGAGGACCCTCAAAATTGACTAGGCAGACTTTCATCATAGCTGTCAGATGTCCATTTTGTTGCTGAAGGTACATGTGGGCAGGTGCATACGAGAAATACCTACGAACTGTGCATGTAAATCTGGACATCATACTTGCCTTTACTATATGACATGTACCTTCTATAAGTTCTATTAATAACATGGAAACAGATCTATTCCTTGACCCATAGGTAAATTATGAGAAATGAATGGATAGATTCAGACTATGAATCTAATCTAGACCCCACTAGATGCAATGCTGACACATTGAATGATGATATCATGCACATATCTGATGCTGAAGTACTTAACCACAACACCTTAGTGATAGGAGGCAGACAAATGCATTACTTAGGTGCTGGAAAAGTGATTGGAGACATGAATGGGTTTGAGGATGAACACCATACTCTCTGCCAGGATCCATGGGCTCTTTTTGCCAATACTGATCATTTCAAACTTGCATCTTGGTTCATTCAGAGCAAGGCCTTGAAGTTTCAAATTAATGAATTCTTTTCCTGTAGTCTGGGTTGTTCTGTATCAGTCAGCTATAGTTTAATGTACCATATGCTGGAGAATCATCTCTGATTATTGGATCCCTACAGTCCTTATCTACAATGGTTCGAAGTTGAAGTTGACAATGGTAAGAGAATACAGCATTTCTGCTATTGGAATGTCCTTGACTGTGTCAGATACCTTCTTCAGCAGATAC
Organism: Choiromyces venosus 120613-1; assembly: GCA_003788595.2. NCBI lineage: Eukaryota > Fungi > Ascomycota > Pezizomycetes > Pezizales > Tuberaceae > Choiromyces > Choiromyces venosus. The sequence goes on from ML120460.1 coordinate 336,390, forward strand.
TATACAGGGATGACTTGGTCTACATGCTGCAGTGTGAATATGACCAGAATGGACATAGGATATATGCCATAATGCATACAGTGGACTTGTGATGGGATGTACAAGTACTGCACATCCTGCTTTACAACCTCCTCTATCAGGGCACTGGCTAACCATTTATAGGATACACTTCCATGTGGTACAACTTTTGTTCCAATAATTGGAATGTCTGATCAAATGCATCTTACCAACCTCTTGGGTGATGAGAAAGCATGGCCTGTCTATATTATGCCTGGAAATCTCCTATTGACTAGGCATAACAGACCAGGATCAATGGCAGTTGTCCTTCTTGCACTGTTGCTTATCCTGCCCAAGTTCCCACAGTCCTCTTCCAGAGACAACCTGCAGAGACAAATCAATGCCAACACACTACAAGACGTATTTGAACTCATGGTGTCATCCTTGCAAGATGTGGCACTTGACAGTGTCTCAATTGACTGTGCAGATAGGAAGGTCTGGTGGTGGTTCCCTATCATGTCTGCATGGGTTGCGGACCATATGGAAAATGTTATACTACATGGAGTAAAATCTAATGCCTGTCCAAAATTTGAGGTGCCACCTGATGGATTAGGAACTTATGCATAGGAGATATATTAGATGTGAGATTATGCCACATATGAACATTTCGAACAAGAAAATGAGCATCGGTTGACAGACTCTTGGTCTGGGGACATGAATACTATATTTGACACACTTGGTATCAAGATGGGACAGAATATTTTTTATAGGCTTCAACAGGTTTCAGCACCTGATCTGCACAAGCCAGATTTGCTCCTTACACTTTATTTGGGAATATTCAAGCATATGATGGACTGGGTTCAGGGATTCCTCAAGAAACACACATGACTGCAGGCTTTTGACAATGGCTAGAAGACTTTACCACTATACTTGAGATTCTTTGCACCTAAAAAAGCAAACTGCGAGGTTATACAGTGGCAAGGAAAGGATATGAGGAACCTGTGGCATTGTCTTTTTGGAGTTCTTAATGTGGCATTGAGGCAGCCTGACAGTATGCAAGTATTACTATTCAAATGAGCACTCACCTGCATCAGGTCATTACTCGACTCCACTTTGATGGCCCAATATCGAAGCCATACACCTGAGACCTTGGATTATATGAAACAATATCTGAATCAGTTTTATGATACAAAAGATATCTTCTTGGAGTTTTGAATATCAAGGAGGATATAGTCATAGGTTGATGAGCAGCAAAGGAAGTTATGATATCAGAGAACATGGGTAAACCAATGTGTTGCAAAATCTAACCAGTGTTGGCTATGGCAGCAGGATCATGAAGAAGAGATTGACCAATGTATGGAACTAATCTATAAGGAATCTCATTTCAACTTCATTAAGATGCATCTACTAAGTTATTTTCAGGGTCACATATACCAGTTTAGCAATATTAAGATGTATTCCATAGAGTTTGGCGAGCTCATGCACAAGGAACAAATCAAGGAGGAGTGACACCATTCATATAAAAATGATATCACAAGACAGATCCTGCACAGCTATAGTCACCAGCATGTAATCCAAATGAGACTTTTGAACCTGGATTCCCTTCAATATCATGGCACTGATTTTCCTGTCGATATCATGGAACCTTTTAATATAATACATTCTGTATTCGCACCAGTCCCCAATTGTAAGATACTGAAGGGGTATTGTGACGATGTTTCCAATGTGATCAATTTTTCCAAGGTCTTGGGTATCTCACTGGAGAGCGTCTATCAGGAAATAATTCAACATAGTGAGAATAGCCTGCCTACTGAGTGCTGGTTTCTTGAAGATCCTGCTATACTTCGATTACTTCTAGTTAAACTACTAACATAACTTGAAATCCCCATTCTAGTGTTCTAGGAAATGAACATTTACGATATCTACAGAGTATGCTGTCATGGTACCCCACTCTTCAGGAACCAAGTGAGTCACAATGATTGGGTTTGGGTACAGATGGGTGGCGAGCATATATAGGGTGTGCTCCAGGACCATCTGCCTGGAAAGCTCCTGGCACTCTTCAAAATGAGAGGCCACACACATGAGAACATGGTTCACAGGCTTACATGTGTCCAAATATGGAATGTGGTTAACTCAGGATGTGTATCTGATGTCCACTGCCTTGTCATGGTACCACTAAGGGAAAATGCACAATTGTTTACTATAGCAGACATAGGGATGCTCCTAGGCCTTGCACATCTCATCCCAGAGAGAGATCAGCAATAGCTTATTAACAATCATATTGATTTAAGGACATTTAATAAGATTAATTGAGGAATCATGAGATCAGATAGTCTGGCGACAACTGTTGGCTTAGGCAAGTATTCTGTATTGAGGATAGTTGAATGGCATGGAGAATATTATAGCATCTTTCAATGTAACCTGTATATAGAAACCTCTATGTAGAAACTAATTAATAGAAACTAAATAATAGTTACAACTAAAAGTACATGATGTAGAAAATTATGGTGGGGGATTGTTCAGTCCTCGATATTGGTACCCTGATGACACCACATAGTAAAACATTGTGGGTCCTGACATCATGATGATGTCATGGGACATCGTTGGTCACAACATTGCCAGAATGTAGTGAAGTAACCAGACAGATTGCAACAAATTGCTGCAACACCCTGTGGCCTCAGAGTGAGGAACCAACAATGGTGATGTGTCAGGATGCTTGTAAGATTCAGGACTAGGATGGTGATAATGTGGATGGAATGCATCTTTGATTGATGTTAGGATTGAGTTATGGTATTGTGATGAGAGATGGAAGGAACATGATGAAGGGCAACCCTATGTGGCTATACCCAGTGGTACTCCCACGAGGCAGCAGCCATAGCCAGATGTCAGGATATGGGGAAGAAGCTGTGATAGAGGTGTAGATGTTCAGGGGTCATGAGGATAGCGACTCAATATCCAGTAGTTTCTTGATGCTGCAAAGTGTGCTATGTGACACAGGATGTACCAGGTACAATGTTGTGTTGCAACATACATCATCAGTAAAAAAAGAATATGTATCTGATGTATGGGCGTGGTGTCTTGGCGCATGCCACATTTCTCATGCGCCCGGTGTGGTGGTGTGTCCTGAGTTCCATTGCGACCCCCTCTTGTGCCCTATGCATCATGATGTGTGTTGCAATACAACATTGCACCTGGTATATCCTGTGTGGCATAGCAATGGTTTGCAGTGTCAGAACACTACCTGACATTGGGTCAACATCCTCACAACCCCTAGACATCTGCATCTCTGTCACAGCTTCTTCCCCATATCCTGACATCTGGCTATGGCCGCTGCCTCACAGGAGTACCACTGGGCATAGCCACACAGGGCTGACTTAGGGTTAGGTGTTAAATAATATTCATTAGAGACAGGACCAGAAGGTACAGCCAACATGAGCAACCAGCAACCCAGCATGCAACCAAAAACCAAGGAACCCAGCAACCATGCAACTGGAGCAGAGACCCAAGTCCAAGAAAACAGTACTGAAGACAACAGGAAAGATATGTACAAAGCCCACATCAGGCAGAAATACAAGAGTCAACAATGGTACAAGAGTACTAGTATTGAACAAGAGTGCGAGATATGTATAAGACCCACATCTAAGGTACTTGGGACCAGAGGTACAAGGCCCACATTGGTGGCCAACAAGACCAAAGGTACAAGGCCCACACTAGTGGTCAATGATAAGAAAGAAAGCTGAAAAGATGACAAAAGAGAGGCAACAAGAATATAAGACACATATAATGAGCCGAGAACCTGAGTTAACTTTGAAAACAAATAATTCAAAAGGTAACAAAATTTCAAACATGATTGAGTGGAGACCTTATAACAGAATAATGGAAAAACAAGACCAAAAATACATCAAAGGAGGCAATAATGAAAAGAAAGTTTAAAAGATGAAATAGAGTTGAAGAATAGTAAATAAAAGCAGGTCCGTATTTTAGGAGAAACTTAGAAAGTGACAGAGATAATAGGTATGAAGATAAAGGGAGAATGGGAAATTATTGTACCTGGGGAATGCCTAGAGAACATGAGAAGGGTTGAAAGTAGCCAATATGAAAGAACCAGAGTTGCTATAGAGAGGAGGTCAAGGTCTGGTCACAACACTGTAGTCTGAGCTTTATCGGGCTTCAATAAATTGGCCATTGACTGATTCCAGAAATCAAGTAAATTCCGTGCCAGGTCCCACAAGCATTGGTTTAGTAAGAAATCTATAATTGTATACTTGATATTAGGTCCTAGTAGACGAAGATCAAGTTGGTAGAGGTCCTCTTGCTCAGGAGTCAACATCTTTGTTGGAAATGGCATACATTCTGTATGTCCTCGTGTAAATCTTTCTCCACAACAACATTTGGGTCCCCAACCAAAGACACCATATCTTCATGAAAAGAATTGTATTTGATCAGCAGCAGGTGCCTGGAGAACAATATTGCAGTCCAGAAAAGGAATTCAGTCAGTAACAGTGGTTATCTGAAACAGCTTTGGTGCATCTGGTCCTATCTGCAGGATGTGGTTATGTTTCTGTTTACAAAGTTCCTCTATTAAGTTATGGCGTAATTGTGGGAGAGGTACATGTTGAAACTGTGGCAAGAGTGGGGTAAAGGAGGATGGTGGATAGACAAATTTCAATAGAAGGTCTCCATGTCATCGAATTCTGGTACAATAATATAACTTAGGGTACCAATGCAAGGAGTTGAAAATCAATCATAATGGATTAGTTGTATCCATAGCCATTAGGTGTAGATAAAAGTGTCCAAAAAGATGTAGTGCCTGATCCTTGAATGGAAGGAGTCCTAATAGGTTGCAGGTAATATGTGGTCGTTTAGAAAGACTACCAGCAATCCAATTCACACAATTGTAATAGGCATTACTCATAACCTTCCAACCTTTGGACTGCCTATCATGTAGGTAATTGGGATAAAGAAGGGGTAATGAGTACTCGAGGGTGGGTGACAGGACAACTTTGAAGATGTTGTAATGGATATGAGTAGGCCATCTATCAGAAAACCATTGTAGAGCTTTCAGGTGTTTTGGAACTTCCTCATAAAGCAGGTTTGCCTCTGCAAGGAAATTGATTCCTTGTGGACAAAACAGGACCCCTAAGTACTTATAGGATTGGACTGTGGGAATTGGCTTATCACCTAATACCATTTCAGACTGGTGTTCAGGATGTACTGTTTGGCCTGTGAAGAGGTATCCACATTTGGAAATGTTGAAAGACATGGCATGACTTTCTGCCTACCTTTGAGCAGTACATAGCAGTTGTTGTACTTTGTGGGCTGTAGGTGAAATAATAACTTCATCATTGGCGAAGAAGAGAGTAGTGGGTGAGCAGGGTCCAGTATTCCAGTTAAGACTTTGTAAGAGGCTGTTGATAAAGCAGTTGAATAAAATGGGGGAGAGAGGTGATCCCTGTAAAAGTCCATTTGTTCGGTGTTGAAGTCTTGACAGACAGCCATTTACTACAATGGAGAAAGTCATATCATGATACATGAGCTGATAAATGAGCTGTATAACCAGTGAGTTCATCTCCTCCTTCCTTAACTCCTCCTCCAGATGGCTCCTGGTAACTTTGTCAAAGGTAGAGGCAAAATCCAGAAATACAGTATGTAATCCTTGACCTGTTTGAATCATGTGTTCTAAAACAAGGACATTGGTCAGAATGGAGTACCCAGATCTGAAGCCAGCTTGTATATTGGAATAGGACATCTCTCCAGAGAGGCTAACAACTGATAGAATAAGTGATTCAAAAATTTTCCGAAACACACATAGCAGACTAATGGGTCTAGTGTTTTTTTACAGTGCAAGGCTTTGCATGATCCTTGCAGAGTGGATATATCAAGGATTCATTCCATTGATAGGGTGTTTGGCCTGTGTAATATGTGTACATGTTCCGGCAACTGTATACTAGTTACGTTTATGTTTTCTTTTGTCATGTTATGTTGTTTGTTTTTTCTTTGATTGATTGATTGTTTCACTACCGGTATCACTAGGATTCCGGTAACATGTTATGTTTGTTTTAGTTATGCTTTTGTACCAGCAAGGTTGTACCCTAGGGATTCCAAGGGAAGGAATGGTCATGTATACCGGCGGTAGAGATAGGGCTTTGGTAACGGATTGCCTTGGGCTTTCAGGACTCCGGTAGGATCACAAGATTCCGGTAGTGTGCACTTCCCAGTAATGACAATGGTTGCAGGTTTCAGGAGCCTCTACCTTGGGTGGAGGAAATCATGTATTTAAGACAGACTTCCTGACTAGCAGGAAATGCCAGACTTCAGACAAAACCTAGATAAGAAATATACTTGGTTGAACGGCGATTCTCTTGCTCCCTTTCCCCTTCGCTTCTTCTTCTAAGACCTTCTTGTCTTTACCTCTCTAGTCTCCCTTAGGAATCGAACGATAGCTGGCCTACCACCGATCCCGATTGTATTAGTTCATACAGGTGACCACCTGTTACATTTTTTTCGCCTCAGCAGGTAAGTTAACCCTCTGCAGGTACTCACAGCTCCTCAAGGATGAGAACACCAGGTAGGATTGATCACCCTTCCTGTATCTTGATAACTAGTTAGAAGCAGGAGCGGCAGGGACAGACACTCCCAGCTCAGGTACTACATTCACAATTTCAGAACAAAGCGGTCACCAAAGGACTAGGTCCGGAAGGATATCCAGACCACCACATAGGCTAGGGTTCCCCCAGAACCCCTTAGCAACTGACAGCAACTCAGACTCAGAAGCCGAAGGTTCAGCACAAGCTGGAAGCGCCCTACAACTAAAAGACCTTGACTCTGACCCAGAGGAGGACCTAACTGTAGAATAGATCCTCCAGCAAGCAGCAAGAGGTCACAGCCCAGAAACAAGACACTGATCTGGAAGCCTCTTCGGAGCAGTCTTTGGAAGCAGAGTCCAATCTCAGATGGCAAGTCAAGCAGTAAGCCAGTCAGCATCCAGAGAGTGAACTCTACCTCCAGGAGCATTCCCGGAATCCCCAGCCAAACCAGCCAAACCCGAGACACCTGAAGGCAAGGGCAAGCAGCCAGAAGGTTCAAGACCCCCGGAAGACCCAGCATCACCACCAGAAGGAGCAGGAATGGGCGACGCAGCACAAAGACCTGCTGACGAAGCAGCACAAAGACCAAAAATCAAATGGCCCCAACCATCAAAGTTCAGTGGGGAAGGAGATGACCTCAAACCAAACGGACTCAAGAAATGGCTCAGAGAAGTAAAGAAGTACCTATCAAAGCATAACATCAATGACGATACGCAAGATGTGGTTGATTACTATGGAGCCTATACTGAGAAGCGAGCACACAATGCATACATGACGCTACTCGATGAGCATGATGATACACCAAACCTGGAGACCTTTCGAAACCAATTCAAGCAACTCTTCGAAGTATCTACAAATACAGATGACCTATACCAGCAATGGCAGAAGGTATCACAAACTACAGGAGGAAAACCAGCTAGGATATCGAAGATTGCTGGAGAACTAGAAGACTCAAGAGCTACCCTCCCAAGAGATTCTGTATTCAACTATACACAAAGGCAACGGTTCTTAGATGCAATGGATTCTCGCCTCAAAAGAAATGTTGAACCCCAGATCTGGGAAACAGATACCTGGACCCAGATAGTATAGATCGCAGAGAGATATGATGCAACTATGTACAAAACTGGAGGCTATGGCAGCAGCAGCGGCCCATCAACAAACAAGTCAAACAAATCAAAGAAAGACTATCAACCTGCACAAGCATTGAGCAGCAAAGCAGCAGGAAAAGGCAAGGCACCAGCGAAGAAAACAACCTATACAAAGAACAAGAAACCTAGCAAGAAGGAAATGGATTGACAGAAAAAGGAAGGAGCTTGTTTCTACTGTGGGGAAGGAGGACATATGGCAAATGAATGCCCCAAGAAAGAAGTCAAAACCAACCATGTCAGGATCATGGAGGACGATACCGACAGCAGTGATGAGGAGTATGAGTTAGAAAGTGACTCCACTCAAGATGTGAATAGACAAGACACTATAAGGACCTACAAGACTACTGTTGGGACACCTGAGGACCATGGTGCACCCTTCCAAGCCCTCGAATTCAACATGCTAGTGAATGGCAAACAAGCAAGAGTGCTAGCAGATACAGGAACCATCGGCAGAAGCTTGATAAGCAACCAATTTGTCACCACACACAACATCCCTTACCAGCCTCGAAAGTGCCCTGTCACCCTAAAAATAGCAGTCAAGGGGTTGAGATCAAGCAGCAATTACAACAGTACTGTCGATATTCAGATAGGGAAGATGAAGATACCGAAAATCGAGATGATGGTCACACCAGTATCAGACTATGATGTCCTACTGAGTATGGATGACCTTGTCAAACTCGGAGCAATGATAGACTGCAGGAAAAACAGCCTATACTTCCCTGACTACAAGGTGAGAGTAAACTGTAATGGACAGTCTACTCAGCCCAGATCTACAATGGCAAAAGCAGAAAAAGCACCAGATTTCCTAACGATGTTCTCTAAGGTATTTGTCAAGGAAGTACCTACCACCATGCCACCAAGAAGGAACATAGACCACTGGATCCACCTAAAGGACCCCAACCTTTACCCAAAAATGCCAAATTACAAGACACCGGAAAAGCTCCTACCACCATTCAAAGCATGGATTGAGAAGCAACAAAAAGCAGGAGTTATTTACAGAGCAGAAGCACCCAGTGGATCGAGCATGTTTGTACAAGGCAAACCAAATGGCAGCATAAGACCACTAGCAGATCTGTGGCAAAGGAATCTGAATACAATTAAGGACCACTCACCGATACCTAACCAGCAGGTAATAATCAATACAGTTGGAAGAGCAAAATATAGAAGCAAAATAGACCTCAGCGATGCCTATTTTCAGACCAGAGTTCACCCAGATGACGAGAAATACAACACAATCAAGACACCTTTGGGAGCATTTGTATGCAGAGTAATGCTGCAAGGAGATACAAACGCCACAGCCACATTCATGAGGGTTATGGAAGACACTGTCTCGGATGAACTAGGCATTTTCGTTTGGGTTTATATTGATGATATCCTTATATTTAGCGACACATACCAGGACCATGTGGAACATATCAAAACGGTCTGCACAAAGCTAGAGGTGGCAAAGCTATATGCAAACCCAAAAAAGAGCATCTTCTTTGCAAAGGAACTGGATATATTGGGCCACATAATCGATGACAAGGGCATACATCCAGCACCGGAAAAAATAAGGACTGTTAAGGACTGGACCAGACCAAAGAATAAGAAAGAGCTTCTGCGATTTAATGGAATGGTTAATTATATCTCACAGTTCCTACCCCACATCGCTACCATTATGGCACCACTTACAGCTCTTACCGGCAATGCGGAATGGCTTTGGACTGACCTGCAGGAAGCTGCATTCCAGGTAGTTCAAAAAGCAGCAGAAGAACACCAAGTCTTGCAGCTGATCGATTATTCCAAACCAGATATGATATGGTTGTTTACCGATGCATCTCTCACTGGAACTGGTGCATGGGTAGGACAAGGAACAACCAGGGAAGAGGCTAGACAGGCAGCATTCCATAGCCGGAAATTAACACCCTCCCAAAGTAACTATCCCACACATCAACAGGAGGCTCTTGCAATCGTTGAGGCTGTGGAAGCCTTTGCACACTTGGTGTCACACACCAAATTCACTATAGTTACCGACCATGAAAGTCTAACTAAACTTATGACCCAAAAGAACCTAAGCGACCGGCCGCAAAGATGTTTAATGCACCTTAGCCGCTTTGATTTCACTATTCAATATATGCCAGGAGCAAAGAATTTCTTAGCAGACTACCTGTCGAGAATTCATGAAGACGGATCTTCATCTTATGATATAATCCTCCAAGATCCCACCTCCAAAAGCCATGATACCCAGATCACTCCAAACACCAAAGCATCAGAAATCCACACCAACTACACCTCTTCTGCATCCTACAGCTTAGAATCCAATAGCGACATGAACTCCTCAGCAGTAAACTAACACTCTCCAACCCTCACCTCACGGGATTCAATACTCAGAGCCAGCCCTGATTATATGTTGAACACCATTCAAGCCAATGCAGTCACCCGATCCCAGAAATGAAAGGAAAGCAACAGAAACCCTCCCAAGAGCGAGACCAGCACTAATAGTTCAATCACCAAAGGCAACTCCTGGGGAGACGGAGTTACACTTCCCAAAATATCCAAAAAGAAAGTAGAACATTGCGGCATCTACCTGGACAGCATGCTATGACAATGAATGCGAAGTACACAAATCTGATAAGGAAGGAGCAAATTACTTTCCCAGGGATCCCAAGAAATGAAAGCAAAGTAAGAAGGGCAAGGGAAAGAAACATGCAAACAAAATAATTTCCTCCTCGCCAGCGAGCTCCCCTCCACTTACCACATGGCCTTCTCCCTCTCTCCCCCATCCCCCTCCCAGATTCTTAACAGACCAGGAAATGTTGGCGGATAAATTGATACTAGATCGGTTGCCAGATGCCTCCCCAGCTTCCTCTTCTTAACCCCTCTACAGCGAGCCTTTCTGGAGTTACCAGGAAACTGAAAAAGTGAACACCTTCTTAGGCACGATCCACACAACACTCATGGGTGAGTTCCACTCGAAGGTCATTGCAGTGCTTAAGCTTGACCCCCTCTTTGCTAGAGTCTAGGAGACCGGCAACAAACTACACTATTCCATTCAAGATGGCCTTCTTATTGCACAAAATACCAACAGGTATTATAACCTTTATATCCCTGTGGGACCTTTGGAAAGGGGAGTATCCCTTCGGGATTTTATTCTCAAAACAGTTCATGAAGGCCTTGGACATTTCTCAGCCCATAAAAGCTACCGATATGCAGCCTGTTTCTTTTGGTGGCCACAGATGCGGAGGATTTCATGGCCTATTGTCGCTCCTGTGACCAATGTCAGATCAACAATGAACCAACTACCCTCCCAGCAGGATGATCCCTCATGCTCCCAGAGCCAGATGAGGCATACCAGTCCTTAGCTATCGATTTTGCTAGACCCTTCACCAAATCAAACAAATACAATACTATCATGGTTATCATGGACCGATTCACATCATACACCCACTTGGTCCCCCTTGGAGACCAGGCCACCTCCAAGAAGACATTCAAAAAACTTCAAAGTACCATCTTTGGTGTTCATGGCCTTCCACTCAGCATAATACTCGACCAGGACTCCCGGTTTACCTCTAAGTTTTAGTCTCAGATGATGAAATCATTGGGAATTCAGGTCTGGATGGCCACCCAATACCATCACCAAACCAATGGCCAAGTGGAGTGCAGGATTCGCACACTCAAGAAAATGATGAGGAACTTTGTCAACAAAAGGCAGAACAACTGGTCCCAGGCTCTCCCCTCTATAGCGGCAGTGATGAATGGCACACCCTATGAATCCTTGGGTATCTCACCCTACCAGGCCCTATATGGATGGCCATGGAAAATCTTTAACCCTGTCCAACGATCAGCCAGCAAGGTACTGGCTGTTGATGAAATATTGAATACCCATGAAGCAACGAGAATGGAAGTGAATATGGCGCAGAAGCATACCACATTCAGACAAGCAGTACAAGAAGACAAGCGGCGCAAACCCTAGAAACGCCCCTTCGAGATAGGAACCAGAGTATTGGTTAGAGGGTGGCCCTACACCTCTACACCTGGACGATCGAGGAAGCTAGAACCCCAGTGGTTTGGACCGTTCAAGGTACTAGAACATGATGTCTATACCGACAATTACAAGCTTGAATTGCCCCAGTGAATGGAGCGACAGAAACCCTTCTTCCACATATCTTCCCTTAAGGAATGCCTCAAAAATGAACCAAATAGATTCGCATCTCAAAGGATCGACAGGCTGGCACCTATCATCATTGACAATGCAGAAGAATGGGAAGCGGAACAGATCATTGACTACAGATGCCAGAACAACAGGGACGAATTCCTGGTACACTGGAAAGGATATGAAAGGACTGACGACTCTTGGGAACCCATCGAGAACTTGGAAAACTCCTTGGAAATCATCCAAGAATACTGGATGACAAACCACCCGGTGGCCCCCCTGCCCAAGATCAATTCACACTATGTTAGAATGGTTTGGGAACCAATAGAAGTATCGGAGACTCCCTGTGCAGCTGGACCTGTACCTGACGAATTTTGGGAACCTTATGACAAGGAAGAATATGACTCCAGTTATTCAGAGTTTGACTACTTCAGTACCGATGATGACGCCCTCCTTTGGCATATGGATGGGAACGAGCAGGAGGACTTGGAATAGGATATGTGCAGTTTTAGAGTGGGGGAATGTAACTTGTGTACATGTTCCGGCAACTGTATACTAGTTATGTTTATGTTTTCCTTTGTCATGTTATGTTGTTTGTTTTTTCTTCAAGTTTGATTGATTGATTGTTTCACTACTGGTATCACTAGGATTCCGGTAACATGTTATGTTTGTTTTAGTTATGCTTTTGTACCAGCAAGGTTGTGCCCTAGGGAATCCAAGGGAAGGAATGGTCATGTATACCAGTGGTAGAGATAGGACTTCAGTAAGGGATTGCCTTGGGCTTTCAGGACTCCACTAGGATCACAAGATTCCGGTAGTGTGCACTTCCCGGTAATGACAGTGGTTGCAGGTTTCAGGAGCCTCTACCTTGGGTGGAGGAAATCATGTATTTAAGACAGACTTCCTGACTAGCAGGAAATGCCAGACTTCAGACAAAACCTAGATAAGAAATATACTTGGTTGAATGGCGATTCTCTTGCTCCCTTTCCTCTTCGCTTCTTGTAAGACCTTCTTGTCTTTACCTCTCTAGTCTCCCTTAGGAATCGAACGATAGCTGGCCTACCACCGATCCCGATTGTATTAGTTCATACAGGTTACCACCTGTTACAGCCTGATTGTAAATATGCATAGTACAGATTACTCAGAACTTCAGGAAAGCTAGTGTTGAGTAGGTGACGTAGCATGATAATGGATATACCATCTATACCTCAGGAACTACTTGATGACATTTTCAAAATTTGTGCCCGGATGTGGTCTGGGGAGATAAGATCTGCTAAGCCTGATGCTAGTAAGGTAGACTCATTGGGAGGTATACTACCAGTGATCTGTGGACTAGGTTGTCGTTCAGCAGTTATGCTACTTATGGCAGTGATACCACAAGCTTCGGTAGTTGCCAGTAATGTTCATGAAGTAGGAGTATGTGTATCAGCTATTGTCTGGTTGAATATATTATAATAGTGGTCTAGACATTCTTGCATTGGGGTATGAGTTGCTGATGAGCTGATAAGTGGTGTGGTAGTTGAGGAAGCACATTGTGCATGCTTCAATAATTGAATACTGGCAGGAATATAGAATTGAGATGCTGGTCGTTTTGCAGTTTTGTCCTCTGTATCTCACCTCAATGCTACATATGAAAGGATACTTAGAAAAATGAGTGATATTTCATGATCACATATAAACTGTTGGTGGTGATCTGGCTCAATTCTGGGACTTTGGTGATGCTATTTTCAATATATATATTATTATAGCATTCATCTACACACTTCCACCATTTACCCTCTCCTGCAAAACATTTTTGTAAATAATTATTGTGGCATGGGAAGCAGAACTGAGTGATATTTCATGATCCCACGAAAGCTATTTATTGCGGTACCCCCTCAAAATGTCAATCAGTTATGCACCGTTTGAGGCAAAACTTTTTGAGTCTTCCATTTTAGTATTTCCCTGTATTCCATTCATTTCTTGGCATATTTTATGCAGTATTTATTGCTCTACATGTCTCCTATCTTGTTATTTTCAGCAGTACCCCCTATGACCTCTACCAAATCTGCCTCAATCCTCGCGTAACTTATACTGCATTTTGAAAATGTCCCTCGGGACATTCTCTCAAAATTATACCCAATTTTGTCAAGTATTCGCTGCACCATACCAGTTTTCGTCTCCTATTTTCTGCAGTATTTATTGCGGTACCCCCTTGCAATCTACCTCAAATTTCCACATTTTGTAGTGAAAATTTCTGAGTCATTCTTTTTAGTATTCCTCTACATCCTCACAAAATTTCATCATTTTTCATGTGGTGCTTCTATCACAGTACTGCCAATCCTGTTTTCCTAATATGGTTTCCCTATCATTTTCCCTCACTCATGCCATATCAATCACCCAAGTCACAAAAAGTAATCTACCTGCTTTTTAATCTACTTTTTTTCTAATATATTCATAATTTTCCCCCTCACCACTCTCATATTCTCTGTACCTCACCTCAATGTTAAAGCTAAAAGGTTGTTAGGAAACTGAGTGATATTTCATGATCTCATAATAACTGTTTATTGGTGAAAATGACCTTTTTCTCTCTACCCTAAACTCTTTATCTCCTTATTTTTGATATCCATTATTTTTCCCTCCCTGTCCTACCTTACAACCTCTTTCTCTGCCTTAAAATGTTTTTCTCTTATTTTACTTCACATATGTAAACTCAAGATTACCTTGGCTGACCTGTACTGCTTTTGTCCTTACCAGATCTCTCACCTACATTTATTTCATGAGTTCTAACTGGCTGAAAAGTGACACATTTCCTCTCTTACATCCTGTATAGTCTGACATCTTGGCTTCTACCCCCAAAAGTCCTGGGTTCTTATCACACACATATTTCATTTCACACTTTCTGCTATTTGCCTCCTGGTCATTATTTTGTCTATCAGCCATGCTGATATTAATTGTGGATTCTCACTTCCTGAACTTAACCTTTGTGATGGCTACATCCTATATAACAAGACCTTATTTGGTATCACACCTGATTATACTTTCCATCATACATACTCTAAGGGTATTCTAGTATCTACACATTATCTGATACTATATGCTCACTGTCCTGTTTCTTCTCACTTGAATTCTTTATTTCAGGAATTGTTCTAAAGCTTTCTCATTAGAACCTTTTTCAATAAGCAATAGCTACAAGAACTACATTGCGTGAAGCTCTCAGTATCTGTCTTCCTACTGGTATAAAATGACTTGTACTATTTCAATAGCTATCTGACAAATAGAGCCTGAAAAGGAGCAGTATATAAGCAAAAATCAATTCTGCTTCTAATGCATGTGTATGTCCTCAGATCCAAACTACATGTATCTTGCACTGGGAGACACATATGAGTTCTGAGTTTATTTGAAATACTTAGTATATACTATTAGTTCAAATAGATAATGTAACACAATGTCATATCCATTATATTTTATGTTGCATAGTAATAATTGACTCCATTCTGACAAAATATGATATTATGTCAATGTCCTCCATATGTCTGGATGTCTCTTGATCTCTCTTAGCTACTTCTCTATATTCCTATATTTGACTACAGTCATCACCTCCGGGAATTATAAGTATGTATAACTACATAATGTTAGGCTATATTATGTTCCTTCTCTCTCTTATCCTGAGATCATCACTCCATCTGGAGTGCTACCCCAGATACCTTACTACTCATGACACCCCTATTACTTCCTAGAATTTTGACAGCATCCTGATATATTATTATTACTGGTTGCTTACTGTGAGACTTCAAGGAGTGGCAATGATTCTGTAGTATTACAAACCTGACATGGTTTGTAATGGTTTCATATCATATATGATTGTATGTTATAGTATTTCATTGGTTAAAGGTTTTTGCACATGATTCAGTTGAGTTATATGATGTTATGTTTCACACTATGATTCCCCTATGAGTCATTGGGTCTCATATAACTCACAGTTGTGAGTCATAGTTATTTATATTTGAATTTGATAAGTATGTTGAGCCTTGACTCATATGTGTGCATATGAGTCATAAGGATTAAGAGGCATGACTTCATTTATATGAGTCATGAGGTTTCAAACATGACCCCTTTAAGGTCATGGGACTTTCATGCATGACCAAGTATGGTCATCAGATTATATATTATATGAGTATATGAGTCACAGTTGTGACTCATTTAATTTGTAAGCAGGTTGCTGGAAGAACTATATAAAGAGGTTAATAGGACCTGATAGTTAGTTCTTCATGCAACCACCCAAGTTATTTCCTATCTTATAAGTTATCAATAAAACACCTTTACGCTCTTTATCTACAAGACAAACTATCACAAAGAAGGGACAAGACTAATATTAGTTGGTGCTATGAGGACTTAGTATTGGCAACGGTCAATATCTAAGACATAGCATAAGACAATGAAGTATTAGAACTCTCAAAGGAGAAGAGAAGTCAAGGTAAGTATTTCCCTGACTAAGGAAGAAGAAAACAGAAGTTGTTGCCTGTTGTGAGATATAAGCTAGGAGAGATCTTATAGCCGATCGTAACACTGTCATCTGTAATAACTCACTAGAAAGTGTTTTAAAGTTGTCTATTCTTACACCTATACTGGAGACCATGAGGTTGATAGATAAGCATAGTTGGGTTTACTATAGTAGACAAATAAGGATACCATAATGTCATAGTATTAAAGGCAAAGCTGACAAGGTAAGCTAAGGAAAAGCTTTTATAATGAGGCCTGAGTTACCCTAACATGAGTACTGAGTTACCCTGACATGGGGCCTAAGTTATCCTTCCTAGCATTCAAAGGTAATTACATGAGGTAGGGGACAATGCTATATGAGTTAGGTAATCTAGTAAAATCTAAAGGCTCTAAGCCTGATACCTATTAGGGGACCATAGGTAGAGCTACAGGGCTTCAAATACTCCAAGATTTTACAGAAGTATTTCTAACACCCTCTGCAGCTCCAGCATAAGTGCTGTAGATTATGAGCTTATGGTTATTGAATTGCTCTCTCTCTAATAAAAAAGATTGGGTAGAGGTGATATTGGAATACAATATAGGTCATCACTGTCTACTCCAACTAGATGCTGTCTGTAGGATATATGAGAGAGCATAGAGTTTGCTCCAGAGGAAGGACTATCTTGTGATGCCAGATATGTGCAAAATGGGTAGGGGCGGAAGGAGTTATTAGCTTAATACCACTGGAGTAGTCTAGAGCCTCCTGGGTAGGCCTAGGGTAGCACAGAAAATGTAGAGGCATCTCTGGACAGGTGAGATGCATAGAGACATGACTTGTGTTCAATTCCTGTAAGACTATTGCACTTGTTTGAGAACTGTAGAAGCTCAATTCTTATCACTGCAGGGGTGCTTTTGTGGAGTTGACTGTAGGTAGTACCTATCAAGCTAATCATCAATGTACACTACTGGGGGAGCCGAGTAGACTTTCCTATCAGGTGATGACCTGACTAGAATAAAGTAGGAGGCTCAGCTTGATTGTGAGAGCTATATTTACTAAAGGTTTACACAGATGAAATGCATATATGTGTGAGAGTTTGTTAATGTTATGTCTTCTGAGTTGCATGATAGTTCACTACTAGCCTGTCAATGATATGAAGAGTTTTTCTCCTGCAGTCATATTAGAGATGCAGTACTTGAAACACTTTATATTGGAAGGAGATTTAGCTGGAGCAGGCAAATATCTACAAAGGAATAATGTTCTTGGTGGTTTGTATTGGTCAGTTTGGGGGAGATAGGTGTACTCATAATTAAGTTAGACTAGTGATTGGTAGGAACTAGCAGTATATGATATTCTATTTAAACCATATACAAGTCCCACTCTACTCTGGTAATCAACTACCTCTCATGAAACTTACTGAGTAAAGGTGTGGCTTAACAATATTAAGTTTTACAGTTTTCATTCTTCTGTACTCTACTATTGATTATCACTTTTTGATCTTGAGTCACGTCAGTGCTGTTATGAACTTGAGATCTATCTTCTCTTCGGGTACCCCTCTTGCAGATTTGACATAATCACTCTGGTATCTCCAACACTTCATAGCAATATTAGGGGTTCAAATATCTCCTTGCATCACTCTCTCTCTAGTTTCTCATCTGTGAAGTCATGATATCAAGACACTATTATGTTTCACGATATTGTAACTCATCATAGTTAGAATCTCATAGACTAATGAATTCTCAACTCTAATTCTTTACATTGTATACTTTTAGTTTTATCAATTACTTAATTTCTACCTAGCAGTTTCTACATCCTCTGTCACCTCTGCACCTCTGATCATTGAGAACCCAAACCTGAGAAAAAATATTGTTACTTTTACCTTTGGCCCTCCCCAACTCCAGACAATTTAGGGTACTATTGGAGCCTATCTATACTGAACTAATCCCTAATAATTACATCCTCCCCTCTTTCATTCTTGAGGCCCACCATCTTGAGTGCTTTAGCCTCATCTCATGATGTCCATACCTTCCACTCACTTCACTTAAGCCTATTAAAATTCCTTATTCATTTCAAAAGTAAATATCTTTGATTATTTTATATCTTCTCATAATAAGTTAGTGTTTTCACTTCACATATAAACAGCATATATTACGAGATTAGGACATATTATTAGGTATATTTCATTAATATTTGATGATGCAATTAGTGATTATACATGTTATTTTGGTATCTGATATTTGATTTATTTTAGTCATTAATGGAGGATTTCAGGCTTATGACTTATACTAATATCATTCACACCATCTTAGATTACCACATATTTAGAGGTATTTACTCAGTGGATTTTCAAGGTCAAATATATCTGCACTTCTGTTTTCATACTTGGAATTACATTTTCCCCTATATTTTTCTCTTCATTACGTAAAGTATGCTCATTTATATAAACTGGGGTAACCACCTATGATAACACTAAGGAGAATTAACTACAAGAACTACTCCCAATCTACCTTTATAAAACTATAACCTATGCCTCACTGAGACCTTTCTGTGATCTATGCTTCAAATAATATCTGTATTGTGATACACAATTAATAAGATCATACCTACTATACCTATTTATATAAAGCCTCACTTGGTGAAAAGCCTACTGTCAGCAATACCTTTGTACCCAATAGACAGCTGAGAATATGTTTGAGATAAGGGAAAACATTTCAACAAATAAGCCTGATTTGTACATCCTCACTATACTGAGGCTAGTGGGTCTAATATGAACACAATTACTGTTAGTTGATTAAGTCATTTAATTAACCTCACCTCTCTTTCTATACTTGGGCTTCCCTAGCTCCCATTCTCTTGTATCTTGCCTGTAGTGATGTTATCTCTCCTAGAGTAGAAGGATCACAAGTGAGATGTGGTAATTTAGTTGGTTGAGTTTACATTGAACTACTAGCACCTAACTGCTATAGTAGGTACCTTACTATAGGGGTTTGAAGTATGGGAGGTGTGTCCCATTAGAGGCTAGGGGTGATAACTTGAACTCCTGTGAGTCTCACTACTTCCATCCATACTCGAGTCCCATATCACCACATAAAAGTTGGATTGGAGCTACTGGCTGCTATCTCAGTGAACCGTCTGCTCACTATACACACTTGTCTTCTCATCCAAACCAAGTTCAGCAATAACTATCTGTCTGGGTAGCTTGGGTTACTGTCTGCAGTCTGTAAAGGGGTGGTACCTGTCACCAGGATTGGACAGCCCAGATGCCAAAAATACATGTGGGTGTTTACATCACTCAAAGAGAGTTGGTGAGGTGCAAAATCTGCTATCCCCTGAACAGGATGTGTTAATTCCAGTACCGTTAGACAGTAGAATTTCACCTCAGCTAGCATTTCTCATAGGCTAATTTACATGGATGAGTACCAGTCAATCATAATCCATCATTTGCACTAAAATCTCAAGGTGTTTCTTTTTGGCAACTTAATAATTATTATTCACCATTCTTTGAGTACACTTAACTGGAAAGGATTTATAGTACCAATATAATATTACAGCAGTTATTTGGAGATTGTTTTATATATTGCTATAAAATGACATACAACAAAACATACAACAAAAAACTAATGACAAAACTGATGAACTTGGATAGCTGATAGATACTAATAGCAAAGAGTCAAATCAATAGCTTAGAGAGGCAGGAGCAGTAGAGAGAGGAAGTAACAGAAAGTAAAAGATACAATAGTAAAGAAATGTAGGCTCCAGGCCTGATATCCACTTCATATGCTACACATATACAACATGCAAGTTCCCAGACTACTGTATTTCCAATCACCTCCTCTATTCTCTCTTCCAACATATTCCTTCTTTCACTATAGTACTATTATAAACTTAAAGGATTCAAGGTCAATATTTGGTGTTCTATGGCTCAGCAGTAAATTGTGGTATCAAAAGATACTTGGGGTTAGTCAGAGATTGTATCTTTAATTTTCCAATAATTGTCTACTTCACAACCTATTTATCTTCATTCTGGAGTGCCTAATTAACTGTTCTCTCCATATTTCATTTCATAACAAGCCATATGATACTCATATCTTTGATTGGACACTATTGTCTTGCATATTATTCAAGCTGCTAATAGTTTTGAAAGGTTATGGTCTCTTGCAGCCCCTTGCCATCATTGGCTGTCACTGGCCATCACCCACAGTCCTTGGTGAGCCCCTATCATCCCTGCTCTTCACCTACTGCCCTCGAACCCCCACCCTAGCTATCTTACTATTGTCTCAGGTTTCCATGCCTATTGTCCTCTATAATAGCAGCCATCTTTAGATCTTGCAGATGGGAACAGACAAGCTTCACTGCCCAGTCTGGTCCAGGACCCTTGGAACTGACTCCTCTCACTGTTGGGAACACTGTACTCCCACAGTGAACATGAGAGGTTGGTAGTAAAGGAATTGCCTTGCTTTTGGTGCATCTATTCAGTTTTTGTTTATTTAGAAGAGGATAAAGTGGGAGAGGAAGAGGGGGGAGCAATGTGGTGCTGGGTTTCGAAAGTATACTTCATTAAGGTCATTCTTTGTTTATCACTAGTGATTGAGACTGAGTATGAGAGAGGAGGAGATACACTAAAGCGATGAGGAAGAGGGACTTTAACCTAAATACCAATCATATACATACACCACTATGATACTTACTATGCTTTTACTATATCACCTTTCCATTCTATCACCAATGTATACAATTACCATACTTGTATATCACTCTATCTATACATCACTCCTCCTGTTTCTACTCCAAGTAATTATATTCAAAACTTCTAACAATTACTACCCCACTTGACATCCTATACACTACTATATACCATTTATGAGATCTCACCCACTTCTCCACCTTTCTCCCAGTACCTGTCACACTGTAACCAGGCTCCACTGGCCACCACTAGAATAAACCTTTATTCACTTGAACTTACTACTGCAATTATCTGGGTTGTTCTTTATATCACTTATCATGCAAAGAGAGTTTAACTTCTTAAATAGTAATTGGGTTCAAAAGAGGTCTACTCCATCAATTGTTGATTGCGAAATAGATATTAAATCAGTACTGGCTGCAACCTCATGAGTTGTAATATATGCTATCTGCTGTATATATAATAGACAATCTGGTATATAGAGCTCCATTCCTAGCATACCTGATGGGTTCATTCAATTCATGAACCCCCAAACTATCATACCCGATTTAGCCTCGCAACCTCTACTTGTAGCATACCATGTTTGTGGAACCTACAAAGCCTAGACACTGTACCTCCATATATTCCCAGTAAATATACAATAGGTGTTTCAAAATAGTATAGATAGATAGAGCCTTCAATTGTTGGACATAGAGGAGATGCTGATGACCAATATTACTTGCCATACCACCCAAGTGTACATATGCATTGATGCTTGGGAATATATCCTTGATGTTGGCAACTATTGACCAATAACTTTAGGTTTTCTACAAGATATTGTATGCGAGTCTTCAAGTACATGACTGTTGTTTACGTAGTCCCTTCGTGGTAAACTCTATACAGTAGTCTAGTTCTATCCTCACAAGTATTATCAGAAGTAAACTATCAGAGGAC